>DF365390.1:1446-25742 GCA_000787875.1 Solanum virginianum
ATGACCCAAAAAATTACTACTCCGCCTAAAATAAATGTAGACACTAATTCACAACAACTACTACTAACACTACCAACTGCTTCCACCCCCTATTGGTATCAGAGCAGTTGGGGTACGACTTGTAGTGGGCCTCATAGTTCCTTAAATTTAACAAAATCTACTACTTTTTCCAAATATTAAGCCAAAATATATTTTCTGCAAAAATAAACACAAAACACATAAAAAATCATAAAAAAGTCGCATTGAGAACACATAAAATTCCTTATTTTAGGCACCAATTGTGTTATATTTTGACAGCACATCAGTAACCATCTATGGGTCGTGGTTAGACTCATAGAGTCTTTCCACGCTTAGCCATTTTTCTCACTTTTTTAGGTCTTATTCCATGAGACTACTTACGGGTTGTATCCTATTTCATAGGCCATCTGATAACACATAGGTCACCTTCCACCAAACTCTAAATGTTTTTCATTTCTAACAGGCACACTTATGACCCTTCCCACGGGCCATAAGGGTTTTTACGGGTCGTTACTTAGTCCATGGGTTACCCCACACATGGAAACCTTTTCCTTTCTTGACATCTCATATTCAAAGGTTGGTCCTACGAGCCATAAGTTTTCCTCATAAGCCAGATATCAAATCATTTTTTAGGTCAACGTTTCTGTAATCAAGGCTTGTAAACTGGGGATTATTACATGCTGACATTAGAAGGAAGAATGCAAGTAGTAAGAAAGTTTAGAAAGAAAAGGCAGAAGATGGGGGCAAGACAAAGCGGGATAAATCTACTTCTGATAAGAGACCAAATTTAGCAAGTAAGAAGGCTAAGGCTAAAAAGATGTTAAGTAAATAAAAAGAATTCAGATTCATGAGAAACAAAGGTACTTAGTGGAAGGGATTTTGAACCTGCGGCTAAGAGTAAGCAATGGATGAGTGATTTGGTAGGTGTTGTAGTTATTCAAGGTTGGGGTCATTTGTTTGAGTGGATTGTTCCCTGTTTGTATGAGTGGGAAGTCAGACAATTTTATTATAACCTGGAATTGATAGAAGATGGTGGGTTTGATACATCAGCGGGTGATATGTCATTTCATATGACTGAGAAAGTTCTGGGAGAGATTTTGAAAGTGGATAGGGAAGGTATTAGGAGTGTCAATGACTATGCTCCAACTAGGAACTTCATCATGGAGGCACGCACATTGCCAAAGAGTGGAGCTAATGTGTTTAAAAAAATTCTTAAAAAGACAATATTACTTGTACTTTGAGTTTGTCAATAAAGTTTTGCTCTCTAGGATTGAGAAGTGCGTGATAGCTTCTTCTACTGACTTGTTCCTCATGGAAGCATTGAGCTAACTAGAAGCAATCAATCTCCCAGGATTAATGATGGAACACATTAGTAAAATCTTTATTGTAAAGGATGGAAAACATGGGTTGGAATATGACTACTTGTTGAATCAAGTTTTTTATCACTTTGTCATTAAGCTGGGCAAGGGAGTATCTAGTACCATTAAGCAGGATTTCACATAAACTACTCTAGTGGAATGTGAGTACATTGAAGGACGAAAAAAGAACAAGCCAAAATCTCAGGTCTCTGATCTTCTAGATCACGAGAGAAGCTCAAGCAGCAAGTTGAGCAATTAACCATTGGTATTACTGCTAGAGATGTTAAAATTGTGACATTGAAGACTCACATTACATAAGGGTTAAAAAGAGGGACCTAGTTTAGAGGAGAGATCCAGGTTGAGACCTAGCAATGACAAACTAAATGCTGAGGTAAAGGCTCTCACACAGCAACTCCTCCAAGTTTATCAGAACTCAAATGCAGAATGACTCTTTTACTCCAATCCCTTTCCCCCAAACTACTCTTTTCCTAAGTGTTTTTTCTTGTGTCTGATATTTCTTCCTTTTTGTTATGACTGGCCTATTATGACTGTCTTTACATTTGTCCTTTAGTTGTATTAATAATACTTTTCTATGTTAAAATTATGTTTGGTTATTCTCTCCATTTTAATCTTATGCTTATATGATTGTGCTTATATTGGTGTTTCTCAAGTGGCTATGAATTTAGTGTGCTCTCTCATTTAGTTTACTGCTCCTCCTTCTAATGATGCCAAAAGGGGGAATAATGAGAAAGAATTAGTGGGGAGTAACAAAGGAAAATGGGAATTGCTAGTTTCGGGAGGAAAGGGGGAAGATGCTAGTCTCAGGGAGAACTAGCTACTCTTACTACTCTTAGTTTACCATCATCAAAAAAGGGGGGAAATGTTATAATATTGCACTATATATTTTGATGATTAATAAGCTTTGGTTCAAAGCTGGAACCAAGTCCTAAATTCTCTATTAATATGCCAGATAGTGTTGGAATATAACTATAAAAGCTACTAGCTTGGTGAAAAGGTGGTTGCCATATCTATCCTCATTGTACTTGAACCACCCCTCATGTGCTTCGGAATGCTCCATAATCATAATTTTTATATATCTTACAAATCGTGTGTGATTTTAGAAATCTGCATCATATTCTTGATTTGGGGGAAATATCGAGCGGGATATAGGTTTAACCCAGATTTTAAAAGACTGATAGAGAAAAATAATTTTCACTTATTTTCAAATTCCAAGTGGTGACGCACCTGGGGTGCAGACTAGTATAAATTATTCTGCGTGTCTAGTCTGCATCGCGCCTGGGGTGGATACCAATGTAAAATTTTCTCCATTTTTCTCAATTCGTCAAAGGGCATTGGGGTAATAGCCTCATGCCCATTCAAACATGAAATATTATATATTTAGCCATTTTTAACTCTATAACTCACAAAACCCTCTCTAAAACCTCTCCAAAACTTTATCAAATCTCTTATTCAAATTCAAGGATTTCAAGCTCAATTTTGGAACTCAAGAACCCATCTCAAGCTTCAAGTCTCCTTCAAGTTCATTTCAATAAATTCAAGGTTGAAGGTTTGTGGGTCTTCATCCATGGGTCCTTTCACCCATGGAGCCTAACCTTCTCTTTTTATGAAAATTGCATGATTTCAAGTCGTATTACTTATGGGTATCTTCTATTATGAAATATGAACATAAATTATGTTGGGGTTTTATTAAGTATTGATTGATGATATATGAATATCTATTTCAAGCTTATTCTATGAATAAGTTTTGTCTATTGAGACTATGCATAATTTGAGCTATGAAACTATGAACATATATGAGCTTTTGTGATGGATTTTAAGATGCCCTAAATAAAGGTTTTACTACCATATTGATGGGTTGATTTGCATTGAATTTACTCTTCTTGTTTACTCTTCAGTTGCATAGTTTTGAACAAGTATCATGAACCACCATGTGTTTGATAAAATTACATGATAAGAATTCTCAAGCCGTTGATGAACTATTACATAATTTACAAGCCAAGTGATTTTGTGATGTAAAGGGCTTTCAAGCATGTATTTAATTCATGAAAAGTCTACATGATTTTGTAAATATCAAGTTGAGCCCTATTTCAAGATTTTTATTTCTTATGAGCCATTCATGTCAAAGTAAGGGATCATGTATGATTATTATTTACTCTCATGTTCAAGTTAGGCTCACTAGTAGAGGTCCAGCATGTGAATAAGCTACTCATGTCATGTTATCATATCTCTTACAAGTTATTCATGTTATTATTAAAATATGATTATTTCAAGTATTCCGTGGGATTATACTTAGCATCAGTTGAGGCTTAAGATAGGGGTTCGACCCAAGAGGTCCCTCTATAAAGTCTTTAGTTTCTAAACTATGTGTCACAATAGGATGATATATTTACCCTTGCTATACTAGTGGGTCCATCTATTTTATGTTTGGTTTATCTTGGCAAGTAGACCACATTTTGCCGAAGGGTGTTATGCCTGTCACTTGTATCGAGAGGTGTCATGCCTTGGAGTCTAAGTTGTAGCTGCCTGGCCTATGGTGGTTAAGGTCTCTTCACATATATGTATGATATATTATGCAGGTTAAACATTTTACAAGCATGTTTTAGTACAATCATTGAGCATGCATGTCATATTGAGATTATATATCCATTGATTATGCTCATGCATTTTGAATATATTGGCTTATGTCTTTCATGCATCGTACCCTACATACTTAGTACATTCAAACATAGTAACACATATCCTATACCTACATGATATTACCATATAGGGACCGGACCTTCTTTTGATTATCCTCCTCCATATAGCTAGTTTAGTCCTTTGAAGAAAGCTTTGGTGAGTCCTCAATTCTAAGGACAATATCCATTTTTTTCATGTTATGTTGAGACTTGTTCCTTATGTTGGATACTTATTATTATGAGGGTGAGCCTAGGAAGTGTCTTGGCCCCAACTCCATTCTAAATTAGAGGTGTTGTTGGATACTAAGTTTGTATATGTTTTTAAGCTTGACGCTTCCTATGTTTCTATTTTTATGAAAGACTTCTCTTAGTCTCACTTCCCTATTTATACTTGACTCTTGTTGATGTTTATTTTCATTTCCGCAACCAAGAATGTGTACAAGATATGCTAAGAGGCTTGTTTGGGATGTCTTCGAACTTTCCTTTCGTAGTGTCACATCTAGGTCCTAGGCTTGGGTCGAGACAAGCTTGGTATCAGAGTACTAAGTTATTCATGGTCCTTGGAAATCCAACCCACCGCGTTGATTAGAGTCTTATTTGTGGTTGTGAAGCGCACCACAACTATGAGTAGGAGGCTATGAGGTATTTCAGGAAATGTTTCACTTCTTCATGATCTATATCACGCTGTAGATGTAAAATAAGGCTTTCCCTTAAAGAATTCTCTTTGCTCTTCTAGATCATACCGCTACCAAAAGGAAGACTAAGGAGAGGTCATACACCCGAGGAGCAATCGACCCCTCTCGCTCCACAATCTCCTCAAGATGGAGGGGTAGCCCAAGGTGAGTTCCGAAATGCCATCACAATGTTGGCCCATGCTATGAACAACCAAATGAACCAAGGGGCCCAAGCCCCTAATGCTCCTTTTCTGGCCTCAAGGGTGAGGGATTTCACAAGAATGAACCCTCTGGAGTTTCATGGGTCCAAGGCAAAGGAAGATCCCCAAGAGTTCATCGATGAGGTGTATAAGGTGCTATCATGGGGGTAAATTTGGAGGTGAAGGTAGAACTAGTGGCCTACCAACTTAAAGGTGTGGCCCAAATTTGGTTTACTCAATGGAAATTGGAGAGGAGAAATAATGATGCCATTCTTGGGAAGAGTTCAAAACCACCTTCCTCAATCAGTTCTTCCCTATTGAGTTGACAGAGGCTAAAATGATGAAATTCATGAATCTTAAGCAAGGTTCCATGAGTGTGAGGGAGTATGCCCTCAAATTCAACAAGCTTTCCAAGTATGCTCCTCATTTGATAGCCGATCCAAGGTCAAGAATGAACAAGTTTGTGTCGAGAGTGTCCGACTTGGTGAATGAAGAGTATCGTACCACCATTCTAATGAGTGATATGGACTTGTCTCGGCTCATGACATATGTTGAACAACTTAAGGGGGGAAAACTTAGAAAAAGGAAAAGTGGGAAGTCCAAGAAGGCTCAATTTGAGAGTGGTTTCCAAGGTTCTAAGGGTGGTCGGTTTTTACAAGGTCACAAATTCTAAGGCCAAGGGTCCTCCAATGCTCCTAATAAGAGGTTAGCTAATGATGGGGTGTATAACCCAATATTCCAAGATGGCAATGGTGGGATGACCCATCTTAAGTGCTAAAAGTGTGGGAGAGACCATGGTGGTCCATGTTTGAAAAATTCTAATGCTTTCTTTAGTTGTAGTGAGATAGGTCACAAGGTTATTGATTGTCCTCATGCTCAACACAAGGGTAGAGATGGTCGTCCTCTAGGCCAAGGTGCTAATGCGGGTCAAAGGGCAAAGGGAGGACAACAAGAGGGTGCTCCAAGGCAAACTATGTTATATGCTCTCCAAGGACGAAAAGGAGTGGATGAGGTGCCCGATATTGTCACTGGTATGTTAAAGGGTTTTGATTATGATGTGTATGCTTTCATAGATCCGAGTGCCACTATTTCTTTCATTACTCCTTTCGCTGCCAATAAACTTCATGTGTGTCCCAAATTGTTATGTGAACCTTATGAAGTGTCTACCCCAATTAGTGAGTCTATTATTGCTAAAAGTGTCTATAGAGATTGTCCCATCTCTGTATTGGATAAAGTCTTGCCTTGTGATTTTGTTGAACTTGACATGGTGGATTTTGATTTTATTCTTGGGATGAATTTATTACATGCATATCATGCTTTTATTGATTATAGAACCCGCAAGGTTAGGTTCCATTTCCCTAGTAAGCCCATCCTTGAGTGGGAAAGTCATAATACGATGGCCAAAGGTAAATTCATTTCTTGTCTTAAAGCCCAAAAGTTGAGTTTTAAGGGTTGTATTTATCACCTTATAAGGGCTAGGGATGTTGAGTCTAAAGTTCTTCCTATTAAGTCGATTCTGGTAATCAATGAGTTTCTTGATGTCTTTCCCAATGAGTTTCTTGATGTTTTTCCCGATGAGCTTCTTAGTGTTCCTCTCGAAAGGGAAATAGACTTTGGCATAAACTTCCTTCATGATACACAATCCATTTTTGTTCCCCCTTATTGTATAGCCCCGACAGAGTTGAAGGATTTGTTGGAGAAGGGTTTCATAAGGCTTAGCAAGTCACCTTGGAGTGCACCGGCGTTGTTTGTACAGAAAAAGGATGGTTCCCTTAGAATGTCCATTGGTTACCGACAACTCAATAGAGTCACCATAAAGAACAAGTACCCTCTATCAAGGATTGATGACCTTTTTGATCATCTATAAGGGGCTAGTCACTTTTCTAAGATTGATCTTCGATCCGAATACCACCAAGTGAGAGTGAGGGAATGTGATATTCCCAAGATAGCCTTTTGGACTAGGTATGGGAACTTTGAGTTTAGGGTAATATCTTTTGGCTTGACTAATGCATCAACAATATTTATAGATCTTATGAATAGGGTCTTTAAACCTACCTTGATATGTTTGTGGTGGTCTTTATTGATAATATATTGATTTATTCCCGAAGTGAGGAAGAACATGTAAATCACTTGAGGGTGGTATTGTAAATCCTGAGAGATGAGAGGTTGTTTACTAAATATGAAAAATGTGAATTTTGGTTGAAAGAGGTTGATTTTCTAGGGCATGTGGTGTCGGGTGATGGCATTAAGATGGATCCTAAGAAGACGGAGGTGATAAGAAATTGGCCTAGACCCTTGACTCCAATGGATATTAGGAGTTTCTTAGGTTTAGGGGGTTACTACCAGAGGTTCATGAATGGTTTCTGTTCTATTGCTTCCCCTATGACAAAGTTGACCTAAAAGAAGAAAAAACTTATTTGGATCGTTAATGTGAAAAGATTTTTCTAGCCTTGAAAGACAAGCTTATCCCCGCTCCTATCTTGGCTCTACCGAAAGGGTTACAAGGATTTGTGGTTTATTGTGATGCCTCAAGAATTGGTTTGGGGTGTGCTTTGATGCAAAATGTCAAGGTTATAGCATATGCCTCTAGACAACTTAAGGTACATGAGCAAAATTATCCCATCCATGATCTTGAATTGGCGACCGTGGTGTTTGCTTTGAAACTTTGGCATCACTATTTGTATGGTATTCATGTTGATGTGTATATCGACCATAAGAATCTCCAATATGTCTTCCCACAAAAGGATCTTAACTTGAGATAATGAAGGTGGTTAGAACTCCTTCAGGATTATGACATGAGTATGCACTATCATCCCGACAAAGCTAATGTTGTGACCGATGCTCTAAGTAGTGTCCATGGGTAGTCTAGCTCATATTGAAGTTGGAAACAAGGAGGTGACTAGAGAAGTTCACCGGTTGGCTAAGTTGCGGGTTAGGTTGAATGAAGTTGAAAATGTTAGCATAGTGGTTGTTGATAGTTCCAAATCCTCTTTGATTAAGAAGTCAAGTCCAAGCAAAACCTTGACCCCCGCCTTGCTAAAGTTGAAGGCTTTGGTGAGGGATGGTAAAGTGGAGGTTTCCCCCCAAGGGGGAGATGGTTTCCTTAGGTACCAAGGTAGATTGTGTGTGCCTAATGTTGTTGACTTGAGGGAGTCGATTTTGAAGGAGGCCCATAGTTCATCCTTTTCTACTCACCCTAGTTCTACAAAGATGTATAGAGACTTGAGGGAGGTGTATTGGTGGGGCGACTATGTTATATGCTCTCCAAGGACGAAAAGGAGTGGATGAGGTGCCCGATATTGTCACTGGTATGTTAAAGGGTTTTGATTATGATGTGTATGCTTTCAATTGCCAATTTTGTATCCAGCTATCACAATTGTCAACAAGTGAAAGCCGAACATCAAAGGCCGGGTGGCCTAGCCCAAGACATAGAAATTCCTACTTGGAAGTGGAAAGAGATCAACATGGATTTTGTGGCTGGATTGCCAAAGACTCAAAAATACTTTGATTCTATTTGGGTTATTGTAGATAGAATGATAAAGTTAGCTCACTTTCTACTGGTTAAAATGACTTATGGTGCCGAATATTATGCAAAGTTATATATTAATGAGTTGGTTAGATTGCATGGGGTACCCTTATCTATCATTTCGAATCGTGGTTCTCAATTTACTTATCATTTTTGGAGGTATTTCCAAAGAGGTCTTGGTACCAAGGTCAAGCTTAGCACGACTTTTTATCCTCAAATGGAAGGCCAAGCCAAGATAACTTTCCAAACTCTTGAGGATATGCTTAGGGCTTGTGTTTTGGAGTTTAAGAGTAGTTGGGATGAATATCTTCCATTTTTTGCGTTTGCTTACATTAATAGCTACCACTCAAGCATTGGTATGGCTCCCTTTGAAGCTTTATATGGTAAGCATTATAGATTCCCGATTGGGTGGTTTGATATGGGGGAAATGGCCTTGTTAGGCCTGAATTTTGTTATGGAATCTTTGGAGAAGGTGAGGTTGATAAGGGAGAGGTTGAAGACGGCCCAAAGTAGAAAAAAGTCTTACTTTGATGTGAGTAGAAGAGATTTTGAGTTTAAGGTTGGTGATTGGGTTTACTTGAAAGTCTCACCCTTAAAGGGTGTGGTCCGGTTTGGCAAGAAAGGGAAATTGAGCCCAAGGTTTGTGGGACCTTATAGAATTTTGAGGAAGGTTGGTAAGGTTGCATATGAATTAGGGTTGCCTATGGAGATGAATATGGTTCATCCGGTCTTCCATATGTCTATATTGAGGAAAGGTTGGTAAGGTTGCATATAAATTGGAGTTGCCTATGGAGATGAATATGGTTCATCCAATCTTCCGTGTGTCTATGTTGAGGAAGTGTGTGGGTGACCCAAGTGTATAGTTCCCTTAGAGGTTGTGAGTGTTGTGGAGGATAATTTGACTTATGAGGAGGTCCTGGTGGAAATATTGGATAGGCAAGTGAAAAGGTTGAGAAACAAAGATGTAGCATCCGTTAAGGTCCTTTGGAGGAATCAACAAGTTGAAAGTGCCTCATGGGAAGCCGAGGCGGACATGAAAAAGTGATATCATACCTCTTCCACTCTGCTTAAGATCAAGGTAATAGACTAAGTCCCATTAATGATTCCATATCTTAAGTTTCAGCCCTCATGTCATTTTGCATGCATTCATGTTCATAGTAATAAGTTTATGGTGATTTTTGACATTCACGTTCAGACTTTTTTGAAAACAATATTTAAGTGCATTTGTTGCATTCATGTCAGGCTGAAATCTTCATAATTACTTCTCTTGTAGATATTTACTTGACATTCAGGTAAAAATGTTCCCAAGGGGGAGATATTAAAACATCTCTCATGTGCTTCAGAATGCCCCATAATCGTAATTTTCATATATATATATATATCTCAAAATTTGTGCATGATTTCAGAAATCTGACTTCATATTCTAGATCAAGGGAAAAAATTGAGTGGGAAATGGGTTTAACCTGGATTTTATAATACCCGTAGCGAAAATAAGGTTTGCTAAGTTTCGAATTCCAGTGGCTGTCAGGCCGCGACGCGCCTGAGGTGCAGACTAGTGTAATTTGTTCTACGCATCTGGTCTGCGTTGCGCCTGGGGCGCAGACCAGTGTAAAATTTTCCCCAGTTTTCTCAATTCATCCAAGGGCATTGGGGTAATAGCCCCATGCCCATTTAAACGTGAAATCTTCCATACTGAGCCATTTTTCAACTTTATAACTCATAAAACCCTCTCTAAAACCTCTCCAAAGCTTTATCAAATCTCTCATTCAAATTCAAGGATTTCAAGCTCAATTTTGGAACTCAAGAACCCATCTTAAGTTTCAAGTTTTCTTCAAGTTTATTTCAAGAAATTCAAGGTTTAAGATATGTGGGTCTTCATCCATTTGTCCTTTCACCCATGAAGCCCAACCTTCTCTTTTTATGAAAATTGCGTGATTTCAAGTCGTATTACTTATGGGTATCTTTTATTATGAAATATGAATATAAATTTTGTTGGGATTTTATTGAGTATTGATTGATTATGCATGAATATCTATTTCAAGCTTATTTCATGAATGAGTTTTATCTATTGAGACTATGCATGATTTGAGCTATAAAACTATGAAGTATTATGAGCTTTTGTGATACATTTCAACATACGCTAGATGACGGTTTTACTACCATATTGGTGGGTTAGAACTATTACATGATTTACAAGCCAAGTGATTTCATGATGATAAAGGGCTTTCAAGCATGTATTTAATTTATGAAAAGTATCCACGATTTTACAAGTATCAAGTTGAGCCCTATTTCAAGATTTTAACCTCTTGTGAGCCATTCATGTCAAGGCAAAGGATCATGTATGATTATTATTTACTCTCATGTTCAAGTTAGGCTCACAAGTAGAGGTCAAGAATGTGATTAAGGATCATGTATGATTATTATTTACTCTCATGTTCAAGTTAGGCTCAATAGTAGAGGTCAAGCATGTGAATGAGCTACCATGTCATGTTATCATGTCTCTTACAAGTTATTCATGTTATGATTAAAATATGATTATTTCAAGTATTCTATAGGATTAGACTTAGCACTGATTGAGGTTTAAGGTGGGGGCTCGACTCAAGGGGTCCTTATATAAAGTCTTTAGTCTCTAAACTATGTGCCACCATAGGATGATATATTTACCCTTGCTATACTAGTGGATCCATCTAGTTCATGTTATCATGTTTTGTTTGCTTTGGCAAGTTGACCATACTTCATCGGGGGGTATCTTACCCGGTCACCTGTACCGAGGGGGTGTCATGCCTTAGATTCCAAGTTATAGCTGCTTGGTCTTTGTCAGCTGAGGTCTCTTCCCACATATGTGTGGTATATTATGCAAGTTAAACGTTTTACAAGCATGTTTTAGTACAACCATTGATCATGCATGTCATATTGAGATTATCTATCCATTGAGTATGATCATACATTTTGAATATATTGGCTTATGTCTTTGATACATTGCACCTCACATAATTAGTACATTCAAATGTACTAACGCATACCCTATGCCTACATGATATTTTCATGTAGAGACCAAAGCTCCTTTTGATCATCCTCCTCTACCATGTGGCTAGTTCGATTCTTTGAAGAAAGCTTTGGTGAGTCCTCAATTTTGAGGACAATATCTATTTTTATTCATATTATGTTGAGACTTGTTCCTTATGTTGAATACTTATTATTGTGAGGGTTGAAACGACCCCAAAAAGTGCCCAAAATGTGCCTCGGAATTGCCCAGAATTGTAATTTCCTTATATCTAAAAATCCATGCGAGATATCAAAAATCCGACTTCATATTCTTGATCAGGGGGTTAAATTGAGTGAAAAATGGGTCTAACCCCAATTTAAGAGAAACCGTATCAAAATCCAAAAAGTAGTAAAAATGCAATTTCCAGAGAGTATCTACGCCTATAACGCGATGTGCCAAGGGAATGCTATAGTGTATTTTTGGCTGCCAGTTTCTATCTCAGTTCAATGCCTTTGGGTCTTGGTCCTAAGCCTTCCCATGTATGAAAATACCTATACTTAGCCATATTTTACTTTCATATCATTCAAGACATTCCCAAATACTCTCTCAAATAGTTAAAAAATATTTCACATCAATATTTAAGTGCCCAAATTTCTTCTGGAACTCAAGGAATTCATCTAAGATTCAAGTCTCCTTTCAAATCTTCTTTAAGGAATTATTATGTGAATTTCAACCAATAGGTGTTTTCACCCATAGTGCTCAAGCTTCCTTTTTACCTAAATTGCATGATCTAAAGTTGATTACTCATGGGTCTTACTTATTATGAATTTCAGTGCACACTATGTTAGGGTTTCATGAAATGATGAATGTTTTAGCATGTTTTGAGTTATAAATCTAAGATCTATTGTGAGATTTGATTAAGTTTTGATGTATATTACTTGAGGGCATTACCAAGTATATATTGATGGTTTTACACTGAATTTTCTAGCATAATTCTACTCTTGAATTGCATAGTTTTACACTAGCTCTACATACCTGCAAAGTGTTTGATAAAATATTCGGTTATGGTTTTTTGAAGAATTGAAGGTCCAATGCATATTTTGTGAATTGAATGACTTTATGATGATGAAAGAAATGTATGTACATGATATTCTCTTATATACTATTAGAAATTGACCATTCCCTACTCGGGGGGTTAAGAACCCGGGTAACCATGTCGAGGGGTTTGTACCTTGATAACCCAGTTGAGGGACTTGTACCTCAATCACCAGGGGTGGTAGAGTGTGAGTATCCACTAACCAATCAAGGGGTTTATACCTTGATAACCGGGTTGAGGGGTTTATACCTTGATAACCGGGTTGAGGGGTTTATACCTCAATTACCAAGGGTGGTAGGGTGCGACAATCCGCCAAACAATCAAAGGGTTTGTACCTTGGTAAACCATGAACTCATTAATGATGATCTCTTCTTACACATGTATTATGTCATATGTAAGCATGATTTACTTTAGGCATCTTTCATGTATGCCAATTGCTATATGCTACTCATTACCTGTGCTTTTGCATTTCAATTATGTTGCTTATCTCTTATTGCATTGCATCTTACATACTTCGTACATTCAAATGTACTAACGCATACTCTATACCTACATGATATTACCATGTAGGAACCGGAGCCCCACTTGAGCATCTTTTTCCATGTGGCTAGTACGAATTCTCTCAAGTTAGTTGGTGAGTCCTCCATTCTGGGGACCATGTCTATGATCTCATGCTATGTACTAAGACTATCTTTCTTTTATGTATCTAGTGACTATGAGGGTGATCCCGGTTGCTTGTCTTGGACCCTCTCTTATCTATGTAGTAGTAGTGGTGTTGGACATGCTATGTTTGAGCCTTGACTCTCTTGTTTTGATGCTTATGCTATGGAAGTATCCCTTTAATCCTTTTTCCCTTATTTCTACTATTATTATGTTGTTTAATTGCTTCTGCAACCAAAGATGTGTAATGATATGTTAAGAGGCTTGTTTGGGGTTCCTTCGGGTTCCCCATTCACCATCTCACGTCTAGGCCCTAGGCTTGGAACGTGACAAACATGGTATCAGAGCACTAGGTTGTTAAGGCATCCAACATACCGTATCGATTAGAGTCATGTACATGGTTGTGTTGTGCACCACAACTATAAGCAAGAGGTTATGAGGCATTTTAGAAAATGTTTCTCTTCTTCTTGATCGATGTCTTTCTATAGAAGTTAGGTGAGTTTTCCCAATAAAGAATGTTCTTTTTCATGTTTAGATCATGCCCAACATAAGAGAAAAAAGAGCCTGCACTCCTGAGGAACAACCAACTCATGGTAAGCTCCAGGATGCTCTCACTTTACTTGCACAAGTTGTGGCTAATCAAGCCAATTAAGGGGCCCAAGGCCTTCATGCTCCTACACTGCATCTCGGGTGAGGGACTTCATGAGGATGAACCCGCCGAAATTCTATGGGTCTAAGGTAGATGAGGACCCTCAAGAGTTCATTGATGATGTCTACAAGGCATTGGCTATCATGGGTGTTAGATCAGAAGAGAAAGTGGAGTTGGCAACCTACCAACTCAATGGGGCAGCACAAATATGGTTTAACTAATGGAAGGAGGAGAAGGGAATCAATAATGTGGTGCTTTGGGAGGAGTTCAAGGTGGCTTTTCTTAATCGTTTCTTCCCTCTTGAGTTTAGGGAGGCCAAGATGGTGGAGTTTATGATGAATTTGAGACAAGGGTCTATGAGTATGAGGGAGCATGCCCTCAAGTTCAATTAACACTCTAAATATGTTCCCCATTTGGTTGCCGACCCAAGGTCTAGAATGAACAAGTTAGTGATGGGTATATTCAATTTTGTGAGTGAGGAATGCATGTCCGCTATGTTGATTAGTGACATGGATTTGTCCTGTTTGATGACCTATGCCGAGCAAATGGAGGAGGAAAAGTTGACGAAGAGGAGGAGTAATGAGGCCAAGAGGGCCCATTTTGAGAAAAAGTTCCAAAGTTGAAAGAATGGCTGGTTCCATCAAGGCCAAAGGTCTTCTCATGTTTTTAATAGGGGATTTGAGAATGACTTCCCAAGTACCCAAGGAAATAGTTGCATGGTGCCAAATGCTATGTGCCCAAATGTGGTAAGGCTCATAGGTGCCCATGTTTGAAAGATACTAATGCATGTTGTGGATGCGGGGAAGTGGGTCACAAAAAGGTTGATTGTCCTAGTAACCGTAACAAGGATAAGGAAGTTCATCCACAAGGTGCAAATGTTGTTCCATTGGGGAGAGGTGGTCAACAAAGGGGTTCCCCTAGGAATAATCGGTTCTATACACTCCAAGGGAGGCAAGGGGTTAAAGAGGTTCCTGATGTCGACATCGGTATGTTAAAAGTCTTTGATTTTGATGTATATGCATTGACAGACCTGGGTACCACTCTTTCTTTTGTTACTCCTTTTATTGCCAAAAAGATTCATGTTGAGCCCGAAATATTGTGTGAGTCTTATGATGTGTCTACTACTATTGGTGCATTTATTGTTGCTAAAAAGGTCAATAGAAATTGTACCATTTGTATCTTCCATAAAATATTACCTTGTGATCTTGTTGAGTTGGATATGGTTGATTTTGATATTATTACTTGAAAGGTCTATAGAAATTGTCTCATTTGCATCTTGCATAACATATTGCCTTGTGATCTTATTGAGTTGGATATGGTTAATTTCGATGTCATTCTTAGGATGGATTGGTTGCATGTATACTATGACTCTATTGAATGTAGGACCCATAGGGTCAAATTCCAATTCCCAAATGAACTCGTTCTTGAGTGGGAGAGTCATGATGTAGTGGCCAAGGGTAGGCTCATCTATTGCAATAAAGCTCATAAGTTAATCTCTAAGGGGTCTCTCTATCATCTTGTGAGGGTAAGGGATGTGGAGTCCAAGATCCTTCCTATAGAGTTGGTTCTGGTTGTAAATGTGTTCCTTGATGTCTTTCCAAATGACTTCCCCGGTGTTCCTCCCGAAAGGAAAATAGATTTTGGTATAGACCCCCTTCTCGATACTCAACCCATTTCTATTCCCCCTTACCATATGGCCCCAGCAGAGTTAAAGGAGTTGAAGGATCAGTTGAGAGATTTGTTGGAGAAGGGTTTTATTAGGCCTATGCAAATTTGCCAATCTTCCTTACCATATGGCCCCAGCAGAGTTAAAGGAGTTGAAGGACTAATTGAGGGATTTATTGGAAAAGGGTTTCATTAGGCCTAGCCAATCACCTTGGGGTGCTCCGGTGTTGTTTGTGAAGAAGAAGGATGGGTCCTTTAGAATGGGTAGTGACTATCGGCAACTCAATAGGATTACCATAAAGAATAAGTATCCTCTTCCAAGGATTGATGATTTGTTTGACCAATTGCAAGGGACTAGTCACTTCTCTAAGATTGATCTTTGATCCGAGTATCATCAAATGAAGGTGAGGGAGTATGATATTCCCAAGACGGCCTTTCGGACTAGGTATAGGCATTATGAGTTTGTTGTGATGTCTTTTGGGTTGATCAATACCCCGACTATCTTCATGGATCTTATGTATAGGGTCTTCAAACCCTAACTTAATTCGTTTGTTGTGATCTTTATTAATGATATTTTGATATATTTACATAATGAGGAGGAATAAATGGGCCATTTGAGGGTAGTGCTACAAATATTGAGGGAAGAGAAGTTATATGCCATGTATGAAAAATATGAATTTTGGTTAAAAGAGGTTCCCTTCCTAGGTTATATGGTGTCAGGGGATGGTATTAAAGTGGATCCTAAAAAGATGGATTTGATTAAAAATTGGCCTAGACCATTGACCCCGTTAGATATTAGGAGCTTCTTAGGTTTTGTAGGTTACTATCGGAGGTTTGTGAATGGGTTCTCTTCTATTGTTTCTCCTATAACCAAGTCGACTCAAAAGAAGGCCAAATTTGTATGGACCAATGAGTGTGAAAAGAGTTTCCAAACATTGAAAGATAAGCTTGTTATATTGTCACTACCGGAAGGGCTAGAAGGATATGTTATGTATTTTGATGGTTCTAGGATTGGTTTGGGTTGTGTCTTGATGCAAAATAGGAAGGTGATAGCCTATGCTTCTAGGCAACTCAAAGTACATGAAAAGAATTATCCTAATCATGATCTTTAACTAGCCTTCATGGTATTTGCATTAAAGATTTGGGGTCATTATTTGTATGGAGTGCATGTTGATGTGTTTACCAATCATAAGATGATCTTGAACTAGCTGCCGTGGCATTTGCATTAAGGTAGAGGTTTTCTCCTAAGGGGGAGATGGTACCCTTAGATACCAAGGTAAGTTATGTGTACCCTGTGTTGATGGCTTGAGAGAAAAGATTCTTGATGAGGCTCATGGTTCTTCCTATTCTATTTACCCCGGTTCTGCTAAGATGTATAGAGACTTGAGAGAGGTGTATTGGTGGGGAGGTATGAAGAGGGACATTGCCAAATTTGTTTCCAGTTGTCATAGTTGCCAACAAGCCAAAGCTGAACACCAAAGGCCGGGTGGCCTAGCACAAGACATAGAGATTCTTACTTGGAAGTTAGAGGAGATTAATATGGATTTTGTGGTTGGGTTGCCTAAGACTAGAAAGAGTTTTGATTCCATTTGGGTTATGGTTGATAGGATGACAAAATCGGCTCACTTTGTACCGGTTAAGACCACATATGGGGCTAAAGATTATGCTAGGTTGTACATTCATAAGTTGGTAAGGTTACATGGGATTCCTTTGTCTATCATATCAGATCATGGTGCTCAATTTACTTTATATTTTTGGAGGTCCTTTCAAATGGGTCTCGGTACAAGAGTTAAATTTAATATGGCCTTTCACCCTCAAACAGATGGCCAAGCTGAAAGAACTACCCAAACACTTGAGGATATGTTTAGGGCTTGTGTATTAGAGCTCAAGGGTAGTTGGGATGATCGCCTTCCATTGATTGACTTTACCTATAATAATAGCTATCATTCTAGCATTGGTATGGCCCCTTTTGAGGCTCTTTATGGTACACATTGTAGATCGCTGGTTGGGTAGTTTGAGGTTAGAGAGGTGGCTTTGTTGGGACTAGATCTGGTTATGGAGGCTCCTGAGAAGGTTAGGATGATTATAGAAAGGCTGAAGATGGCCCACAGTCGCCAAAAGTCCTATATCGATGTGAGGAGAAAGGATCTTGAATTCAAAGTTGGTATTTGGGTCTATTTGAAGGTGTCACCCATGAAGGGTATGGTTCATTTCGGTAAGAATGGCAAGTTGAGCCCAAGATATATAGGTCCTTATAGGGTAATGAGGAGGATTGGCAAGGTAGCTTATGATTTGGAGTTGCCTAGCGCGATAGATTTGGTTCATTTGGTGTTTCATGTGTCTATGTTGAGGAAGTGTGTGGGTAATCTGAATGCTATTGTTCCATTAGATGTTGTGGGTATAGTTGAAGATAACTTGTCTTATAAAGAAGTTCCAGTGGAGATCTTAGATTGGCAAGTGAAGAGGCTAAGGAACACAGATGTTGCTTCCGTTAAGGTCATTTAGAGGAATCACCAAGTCAAAAGTGCTACATGGGAGGCCGAAGTGAACATGCAAAATCTATATCCTTATCTTTTCCATTCTATTCAAGCCTAAGGTATTAATTTAAAGTCCTCTGTGTGATTCTAAGTCTAAGTTCAGCCATGACATTTGTATGCATTTATGTTTTATTGACGAGTTTATGGTGATTTTATACTTATGTCAAAATATTTGAAATGATGTTTAAGTGCATTGTTGCATCCTTATGTGAGCTGAAATTGTCATGTTTACGTCTCTCATATATGTTTCATTGACATTTGGGGATGAATGTTCCCAAGGAGAAGATATTAAAAAGACACCAAAGAGTGTCCAAAAATGTGCCTCGAAAGTGCCCAGAATCGTCATTTTCATATATCTCAAAATTTATGTGTGATATCAAAATCTGACTTCATATTCTTGATCAGGGGGTCAAATTGAGTGGAAAATGGGTCTAACCCTGATTTAAGAGCAACCGTATCAAAATCTAAAAATCGCAAAAATGCAATTTCTAGAGAGCATCCGTATTCATCTTGCCTTAGGTCTTGCCTTGTGAATTGTTGGAATGGATGTGGTAGAATTAATGTCATGCTTGAGGTGGATTAGTTGCATGCATATTATGTCCCCATTGATAGTAGAACCCATAGAATTAGAATTCGACTTCCTATGAACCCATCCTTGAATGGAAGGTTGTCAAGTGGTAGCAAAGGAAGTAGGTCCAATTGGTCTCTAAGGGCTACCCCATGTTCTTATTGCATAGGGTCTTGTCTTGTGACTTGGTTGAACTTAGTTTGTGGATTTGAGGTCTTGAGGTGGTTTAGCTACTTGCATATCATGATTCTAATAGGGTAGAACCCGTAAGGCTGTAATATGATGGTTTTGGAAGGTCGATTTATTTGGACAACTACAATGGGATAGTCACTTCTCTAAGCTTGATCTTTGTTTTGGGTTTTGTCTCTAAGTGAGGATGAGGGTAAGTGATATTCCTAAGTGTCTTTCCGGACTAGGGGTGAGCATTTAAGTATTGTTGGAATTGTTTGGTTGGCTTATGCACCGACTATGTTTATGGGTTTCATTAATAGGGTCATAAAACCCTACCTTGGCATGTTTGTGGAGGTCTTTAGTGGTGGAACATTGATTTATTTAGAGCTTGTGATTCATTGGAGGTAGTGTTGCAAGTTTTGGGGATGAGAGGTTAGTTGCTAAATATGATAGGTATGAGTGAAGGATAACGAGAAGGTGGTTAGCATTTTTAAGGATTATGATATGGGTGTGCATTATTTTTCCCTGGTAAAGCTAATATTGTGGTTGGTGCTTTAGGTGGCCTAGCAAGGCCTTGATTCTGTCTTGTTAGGGTTGGAACTTTTGGGTAAAGAGATGGTAGAGTGGAGGTCGTCTCCCAAGGGAAAGATGGTGGTTTATGGTACCAAGTGGACTAGGTGGGTTTAAGGTTGACAATTGAGTTTAGGATTGAGAGTCCTTGTAGAATGTAGATGGAGGTTGGTAAGGTTGCTTAAGGATTGGAATCACCTAGGGATATGGTTATGGTTTGTCCGATTTTTCACGCTTCTAGGTTGAATGGGGTGTGGTGATGACTCTAGTGCTATAGAACTCGTGAGATTTTAGATATTGTGGAGGATAAGTTGGACTAAGAGAAGGGTCCAGTGGAGATATTGGATGAATGGGTGGAGAAGTTGATTGATAAGGATGTGGCGTTCATTAAGGCTCTTTGGGAGGTTCGTCTAGTCGAACATGTCTCTCGGGGAGTGGGCATGGAGAAACCATATCCATATATCTTTCATTTCTATCCAAGCTTATGATGACATGTCAAGTCCTTTCACTATTCCAAGTCTTATGTCCCAGCCCCTAAGTCATTTGCATACATTCATGTTTATATTGAAAAGGTCCATAGCGATTTTACACTTATGTTGAGATTTTGAAAATGGTGTTTTAAGTGTACTGTTGCATTCTTTTTGGGGCTGATCTCTCTATGATTACTTCTCTCTTGTACGTTCCTTTGACATTCAGAGATGAATATTCCCAAGGGAGGAGATATTGAAACGACCCTAAAAGTCCCCGAAAATGTACCTCAAAAGTTCCTGGAATCGTAATTTCCATATATCTCAAAATCCGTGCGTGATATCAAAAATCTGACTTCATATTCTTGTTTAGGGGGTCAAATTTAGGGGGAAAATAGTCTAACCCTGATTCTAGAGCAACCATAGCGAATTTTAAAATTTCAAAGACTGGGGCATCTGGGGCGCGACGCGCCTCAGTGTTATTCCTGTACAATATTTTTTACTCGATCCAAGACTTTTAAGTCTTGGGCCTAAGTGTTTCCACATGAGAAAATACCTATATTTAGGCATATTTTGCCTTTATATCATATAAGACATTCCCCAATACTCACTCAAACGCTTAGTCTTATATTTCTCTCAAAATTCAAGTGCCAAAACTCTCATCCGGATCTTAAGGTTGTCCTTCAAGCTTCAAGTCTCCATCTCCAATCTTCATCAACTTGTTCTCCAAAGCTAAGGTATGTGGATTTCTTTCATGGGTTCCTTCCGCCCATGATACCCAAGCTTCCTTTACTCTAATTTGCATGATTTAAAGTTGACTTACTCATGGGTCTTATTTATTGAAATTCACTGCATATTATGTTGGGATTTATGAAATTGTAACAGTTTTAGCATGTTTTGAGCTATGAATCCAAGATCTATTGAAAGATTTGATGAAGGGTTTCGATGTATATTGCTTGAGGGTGTTACCAAGTATCTATTTAAGGTTTTACATTAAATTTTCTAGCATGATTTCACTCTTGAATTTTATGGTTTTACACTAGCATTACACACTCGCCAAGTGTTTGATAAAATGCCTTTTTAAGGATTTTTTAAGTTGTGATGATCTATTGGTTGAGTTATGATTCAAGTGACTCATGATGATTATGAGCTTTCTAAAGATGTGTTTAAATCATGAAAATGTTGTTGATGTTGTAGGGCCGGATTAAGCCCCTTTTTCTAAGACTATACCTCTTGTGAGCCTTTGATGTTAATGTTAATGTTAATGCAAAGGATAATATTGAGGATGACCCATTCTTATGATTGAAGTTAGGCTCACCATTTGAGATTAATGACGCTAAGAGCTACTTGTGTCGTGTCTCTATGTTTATTGCGAGTTATTAAAGTATGATTATCTTATATTTATTCCGTGGGATTAAACTTAGCACCGAGTGGACTAGAGGTGAGTTCCTAAGTCCTAGAACTATGTGCCACCGTAGGTGAAGGGATTAGAGGTGAGTACCCTAAATATGAGGGCTTGAGGCGAGTACCCGAGTCCAAGAACTAGAGGCGAGTACCCAGTTCACATAAGGCTTAGTGGATCCACTTAGTCATTAGGGGGTTCACCTTGGCTAGTAACTTCCCCCTTTCTTCTGGTGTAGGGTTAACATCGAGATTTCAAGTTGTAGTTCGCTTGGTCTTATGTTATGTCGGTTGAGGTTTCACTATGATATTGCATTTTACTTATGTTGCCTATCTATTATTGCATTGCATCCCACATACTTAGTACATTCAAACGTACTAATGCATGTTCTATTCCTACATGATGTTACCATGTAGGAACTGGAGCTCTATTTGATCACCCTCTTCCTCCACATGGCTGGACGGATTGTTCAAATTAGCTCTTGGTGAGTCCTCATGTCCGGGGACAATATCTACCTTCTATCATGCTTATGCTTAGACTACATCTTGTATATTTTGGAGTACTTATTGTCATTACTATGAGGGTGAGCCCAGTTGCTTCTTTGGCCCCTGCTAAGTTCTATATCTAGAGGTGTCGTTGGACAAGTTATGTATTATGCTTGAGTATATGAGAGTGAGCCTGGTTGCTTGTCTTGGCCCCCGCTCTTATCTATGTAGTAGAGGTGTTGTTGGATATATTGTGTATCTATGCTATAAGCCTTGACTCTCTTGTTTCTTGATATTTATGATATGGAAGTTTACCCTTAGTCTAAATTCCCCTTGTTTATGTTTATCTCTTGTTGTCATTTTAATTACTTCCACGACCAAGGATGTGTGATGATATGCTATGAGGCTTATTTGGGGTTCCTTCGGGTTTCCCATTCATCGGTCACGTCTAGGCCCTAGGCTTGGGTCATGACACTTAACCCCTGCTCTTATCTATGTAATAGAGGTGTTGTTGGACATGCTATGTATTGAGCCTTGACTCTCTTGTTTTGATGCTTATGCTATGGAAGTATCCCTTTAGTCCTTTTTCCCTTATTTCTACTTTTATTATGTTGTTTAATTGCTTCTACAACCAAGGATGTGTAATAATATGTTAAGAGGCTTTTTTGGGGTTTCTTCCGGTTCCCGATTCGTTGTGTCATGTCTAGGCCCTAGGCTTGGGTTGTGACAGGGGTGAGCCTGGGAAGTGTCTTGCCTCTGCTTCATTGTAAAGTAGAGGTGTTGTTGGATACTAAGTTTGTATATGCTTTTGAGCTTGACTTTTCCTATGTTTTTATGTTTATGAAAGACTTCTCTTAGTCCTGCTTCTCTATTTATATTTGACTCTTATTGATATTTATTTTCATTTCCATAATCAAGGATGTGTACAAGATATGCTAAGAGGCTTGTTTGGGATGTCTTTAGACTTCCCATTCGCCGTATCACGTCTAGGCCCTAGGCTTGGATCATTACAATACTAATGGGCCAATGGTACTTCAAAAGGTCCCTCGTGTGTATACTAAAGGGAGCACTTCACAAAGATAAAAAATGATTTTTTGTCAAGCATTAAGAATTATAAACAAAAGGAAAAAAGTCTACTTTGTCTTATCCTGAGATACACCACATCAAACTGAAGGGACCTAATAGTGTGAGTCTATAGAATCTTTTAGTTAATGTTGTGTTTTGTGCCGAGTATCTTGTAATATCAACTCCTAATCTATAAAGGAATCTTAGTCATTGAGTATAAGTGTGTTTTGGATTCGTAGTTAGCTGTGACGGTGAGTTTGTGGGTAGAAGTCTACATCAACTAGGAGTAGTGTGTTGTAGGTGGTTGAGTGATTGTCTCTAAGCATTGTAATAGGTGTGTTGCAAGCAAAGGGAAGGAGAGGGGTCATGCAAAGTTACAACTGGTTGTATTTAACTACTTTGCTCTTGCATCTTAGTGAAAGTTTGTGTTTTGAAAATTCTATGTGACAAGTCGTGGTTGTTTCTCCCTTGAGCAAGGAGACTTTCCATGTAAAATCTTGTATTCTTATTGTTTACTTGTTATTTGTTATTTTGTTCTTGTATTGTTCCCGTTCAAGGGACCTGGTTCTTGACTATAGTGGACGTATACATTCCAAAACTATGTTTTTATACGAAATAAGTATTATCTGCAAGTTACATTTGTCAATGCAATTACCTGCTTCTCATGGTCGCTGCCTTTTGTTTTTCCTCTTTTAGCTTGTAGCTTCTGAGTATGCGTAACTTATATATATCATTTTCCACTTTGATTCCGTGTATATTTCTTCACTACTTGAATGGTAAGAAAAGAGATGATGGATTTACTTATTACTCTCTCCATTTTAAGAAATAAAAAGTGCTATTTTAGAAAATTACGGATATTTATATGCTTTTATAATTAACGTCTGAAGCTTGAAATATAATAGTATCCTAAAAATTTCACCCAGAAAAATATATACTTATTATGTATTTTTTTGTACTTTTTTTTTCTATTAAACTTGATTTGATTTAATTTAATTTAATTTTTGATGAATTCTAAATTTTTATTTGGGTGCAAAACTTAGCCATTTCGGACTTGTTTTGGTAACTAGTTTAGTGTACATGCGTTGCACGTATGTGTCCTGTTAATATTATTAAATTGAATTACAAATATTTAAAAAAAATATCCTTCATATTTTTAAAGTAACATTAATTTAGTATATGTGTATTGAATGTGTATCATGCATCTATAATTAAAAAAAAATTAAAAAAATATACTACCTCTACTTTAACATTTTTCCTCCCACAAAAGGATAAATTATTAAAGATATTTTTGTCACTATAAGACTCAAAAATTTAAACTGTATAAAAGTATTTTCAATGTATCTTTTTTTTGCTTTTGACAAATACTTATGATATAAAGTTGACTTTAATTTTTGTGTAGTTAACCTTCTTTTTTATTAAGATGTTTTCTATATAACATAAAAATAATATAACTCTTTAAATAACAATTTCTTATTGACAAAGATAACATAAATTTTTACTTTT
>DF365388.1:1979-26041 GCA_000787875.1 Solanum virginianum
CCGAACTAGCTTTTAGGAGGAACATACTTAGTTTAGATCATACAAACTACTTATGAAACGTTTCAAAATGACTTTTATGGTAATTTGGGATTTTTATCAAAAGTTATAAGCGGTTTATATTTTCGGGACAATTAGAACCTATAGTTTTCCAAACTAATTAACTTCTTTTCAAACTCATACCATTCATGATCATATCTAAATAGATAGTCTAGAGAAATTGAAGGAAAGGAGCAGATTTTCTCGAATGCTCGCTTTTTTCCCTTTTTGTTGCAATCATAATTGGAGACAGAATTTTTGCAGTATGAGCAAAATTAGGTGTGGTGTAAAACAACTTCATATTCGAACCATTAGTTTTTGTGTGTTATAACAGAGACACAAATGATATCTAACCCATCCACTCTCCCCATGGAAATACAAACACGAGATACCAACTTTTTATAGAAAATACTTTCTCGAGAGCTAAGTGATTGTATATGAAACACATTGTCCATGAAAGTTACGAAAGCAAAAATTAAAACTGTTGACATTTACCAATACTATAGGTATCCAAAATAGTGTATGCAGTTCCTTATCCAAATTCATAAGATATATTTATTATTATTTACTTTGAGATATCTTTTGGTTTTTGAATTTAAATTTTTAAGACACAACAACTAAGGATGTAGCTAATTATGCATAGGAGTGGTAAAGAACGAACATAGACATATTTAGACTTGAATTGAAATCTTTCAAGACTTATAACATTTTCCATATTAAATTAAATCATGCCAAAGGATATTTTCAAAGTGTTAGAAAATATATTCTTTAAAACGTGTCAAACTTTTCGTAATCTTACAACTTGCGGACTTTAAATGCTTAGGAGTCAAAAATATGATTAATTTCTTTAAGAATACCAAGAACAAACATAAGTCATACTCAACCCTGTAAGATTAGTAACTTGAAATCAAAGAGTGCTGAAACTTTCTGTTGGGTATCACTTCATCCTATCACTATATCTGAGATAAATGTATCTGATAAAAACATTTTCTGACAAGCATTTATAAACGGACAATTCTCAGGATTATCTCTCTAAATAATAATTGACAAGAGTACAAAAAGCTAGAATCAAATAACTATCTTTTTATAGGGATCTTTCGAACCTTATAACATTAGTTATTTTAACTAAGTCATGCTGTAGAACAAAATGCTTTACATACCTTAAACTCTCTCCAAAACAATTCAAATGTAAACCAACTCCAACTCATGCTTCAGGACGTCCAATGTCCCGTGCATTATAGTTTCTCATGATGTATTCATTTATTTTGATGTTTATGAACTGTTTTGAGATATGCTTTAAAGTATGAAATATGAAATTTTAAGAAATGATGTTTGATTTGCATTTTTGCATGCATACTGGTTATTAGCTGCTAGTTTACTCCTTAGACCCTGCCTTTATGTACATTCGGGGATGAATATTCCCAAGGGGGAGATATTGTAATGACCCCAAGTTTAGGAGCCCTAAGTGCATAAAAGTTGGCCTAAAATATAACTGAGAACCTATTTTAGGAGACCACTTATGGCCTATAAGTTGTTCTATAGCTTGTAGGTACGGTCCTTTAACATAGATCCTTAGGAAGGAGAAAAGTTTCCAAGTATAGGGTAAAATACAGACCAAGTTATGGATCATAATTTATTTTATAGCTCGTGAATAGGTTCATGAGTGGGATCCTATACATGAAGAAAAAAACAAAGTTTTCAGGAAGGTGACTTATGAGTTATCAGATGGCCCGTGGAAAGGGATTATAAAGAGGTCAGATATAAGGTGAAAATTTCGCTAAGTGAGGAAGGACTCTATGAGTCCAACCATGGCACATAGGCAATTGTAAAACTCATCTTCTTTGTCGTAGTTTTCAATTCAGCAAAATTCAGATTTCAGGATTCCTAGATGTGCTATCAGATGAAAGGACTTATGACTTGTAAATAAGTTTATGACTCGTAGTTAGGGTCTCGTAGATGGCTTTCGTCAGTTTTTGATAAGGGGCAATTCGGTCATTTCTATCAATTCTATTCCAAACCTTGTCATTTTGGGAATGGGAACGGGACCTATAATGACCCTCAAGATCTAATTACCTTCATTCTATACTCCTGAAATCTTCAAAGCAAAACAGGTCCTCAAGAACTCCCAAAACAAAGGTAGGGTTTCCAAGTCTCTTCCCCAAGGCTTCAATTCTAATTCTCTTTAGTTCACTAGGTATGTGAGTTGATTTTATGGGTATCCTTTCACCAATAGAGTTTCGTAGTATGCATTTTATTTTTACTCTAAGATTCTCAATTCTTATGCCTGCTTATGAAGATTTCATGGTTTTTAAGTTACTAGATGGTATTCATGAAGTTAAATGATTACTTTCCTAAGCAAAAATGTGCATGTATTTGAAGTACAATGTTCATTCAATGATGGGTTTTGATATGATTAAGGTTGAGTGACTTTGATGTCCTTTTTAAAAGAAATTTCTTTAGACTTACGCGATTTGTGATTATTCCATGCATCAATTAAGCCCACCATATTTTCAATAAAAGTTTCCTATGAATTATGACTATGATTAGGGCATTTATGAAGAGCTTCAAAGTTAAAGTTTACCAAAATATATGCATGATGATTATTTCCCTAAAAGATAAGATCAGCCTAAGAAATGCATTTTAACATTTGCTAGTAATCCTTTGGGTCCATATATGGTTATTAATCTTTAAAGACTCAACAACTAAGGATGTAGCTTTATGAAAGATTTTTAAGTTCGAGCTACTCCTATAATTGCTACTTATGATTCTAAGAGCAGGCTTTAAAAGATATTTATGGGATGACTTAGCAACGAGAGGACTACAGGTTGGGACTCATCCCGTTAGTTGAGGCATGATCCCTTAAAGCTAGATCTTGATGTCCCTAGCTATGTGCCACCATAGGAGGCTTATAGGCTAGGGTAGTGGATCCACGGACGTCCAAAAGTTATGAAAGATGCAATTACAAACTTACTAAGTTTTGGATATCTACCTTGGCAAGTAGATTTCCTTTTTCCCAATGGAAGGAGTTCATTGGATTCTATGTAGTAGCTCACATGGTCTTACTGTCGGTTATGGTTGGTCCATTCTCACAAGTTAACTTGATCCTATGATATGTCTTAAATTCTTGTGTAATGTGCATTGTCTCATATTGGTCTGAATCATATTCCTTGTGCATGTTTAAGCTTATTTTATAACTTATTAACCTTATATATACCTATATATTATGTTTAATTATGATGTCATTACATTTTTATCCGTGCATTGCATCTCACACACTTCATACATTCCAACGTACCAACACATATTTACCTGCATGATTTAACCATATAAGGACATGTACTCCTCCACTTGCTCATGGCTAGTGGTTGGTGTTCGTGGCTAGCTTTTGTTATGGTAAGCCCTTAGTTTGGGACTCCACCTATTTTTCATACTTTATGTATTTTCATTTTCAGACAATGTATTTATGATCCTTTTGAGGCTTTTACTTTTTATGTTGTCTATTATGGATGTTCTTTCTATTTGGTGAAAATCAACCTTACCGGTTCCGTTCGTATGTATTAGTTGTATACTTATGGACAAAGGATATTTTCTAAATTTCTTGCTTTTTAATGTGGCTTCATTACAGAAGATAACCCATAGTTCCTTTTCCTTTTGATTTTTCGCAGTATGTTTCTATTTATTACCTAGGAATGCTTGAGATGCTTAGATGACTTAGATGAGGTGTCTCCAGGTATCTCATTCATCGTGTGATAACTTGGCCCCTAAGTCAGGTCGTTACATATTATTTGTTCGACACTAATGATATATTTTTTAACAAATTATATCACACTATTATTTGTTCCACGCGTTCAAACCACGACCTCCGAATTGCATTTACATTTTTGCATATATACTTTACTGCCAACTTTATGTTTGCTCGATCACAATTTAACGGACTATACTTTGTTGATGATATTCCGCTAATGCCATTTGCATTTACATCTCCTAATATCTATGGTACTGGTAACCTTACGTTTCTCGCAAATTATATGTTACTATTATTTGTTGGACAATGTTCAAATAATGCCCTCCCAAATCCAATTACATTCTTTGCATATATACTTTACTGCCAACCTTATGTTTGCCACATTTTAAACCTTCCTACTAACCTTCTATTTGCGTCAAATCTATCTGGTTTCCAATTTCAAGGCTGCAATACTTCTAAATCTTTTCAGAAACCATATCTCAGGCAACATGTACATTAGGAGGACGACAAAAATTAATTTGACTATCTCGACCTCATAATAGAATTGAACGATCTATTCCCAAGACATTGGGGAAACTCATAAACATATTGGATCTTTTGTATAGCTAAATGTTTGGTGAGATTCCAAAGTCATTAGAGGCACTTCAGTAGCTAGATTCCTTTAATATCTCATTCAACTGGTTACATGGAAAAATTCTTAATGGAGAACCTTTTGTTAATCTCTCTTACCAATCTTTTATGTCGAATGAAAGATTGTGTGGTAACCCTTAAAAGCACGTCTCGACTTGTCCTTCTAATTCAAAGAATTAGTCCAAGTCAAAGAAAAGAAGACTGATATGGACTATACTTGCCTCTTCATTATCTCCGTGACAGGGATTGCCTTTGCAATAGTTTTCGTCGTTATGAGACGTCGAGGTAAAACAATCAATGCTGAAAATGAGTGGTCACCTGAAGTAGGACCATAAAAAATATCTTACTATGAACTTCAAAGAGCAACTCAGGGCTTTGATGTAAATAACTTGCTAGGTAGTGAAAGTTTTGGCTCTGTTTACAAAGGGATATTAGCAGATGGGATAATTGTAGCTGTCAAAGTTTTCAATGTGCAGACATTTCAAATATTTGCCAGAGAATGTGAAATCTTTCGGAATCTTCATCACATAAATCTTACCAAGATCATTAGCAACTGTTGTAACTTGGATTTAAAGCATTGATACTTGAGTACATGCCAAACAAGAGTTTAGACAAGTTATATTCTCAAGATTACTGTTTAACTATAATGCAATGATTGTATATCATGGTCGATGTTGCATCTGCTCTGGAATATCTCTATCATGGTTACTCAGTATCGGTTACTCACTGTGACCTAAAGCCTAGCAACGCCTTACTGGACAAAGGCATTGCAGGACACTTGACTGATTTTGGCATTGCCAAACTTCTAGGTAAGGAAGAATCAATTGCTTACACTACAACCTTAGCTACAATGGTTATATTGCTCCAGGTGAATCCTATTTTTTTTTTAACTTGTAACAGGATAATAAATTAAATCATTATAAGCTTTTTCGTTAGCATAGTTTAATTTTGGACCAGAGTATGGATTGGAAGGCCTTATATCCAAGAGGTCCGATGTTTATAGTTATGGTATCATGCTGCTAGAAACTTTTACAAAGAAGAAACCAAATGATGAAATGTTCATTGGATATTTGAATTTGAGAAGCTTCGTGCATAGTGTGCTTCCTGATGAGCTGGACCAAATCATAGATGCTGCCTTACGAGCAGTAGATGAACAAAACTTAAATCAAAAGCTATAATGTGTGTCATTCATCATGGAGTTAGCCATGAATTGTACATCTAATATTTTAGTTGTTAAACGTATAATTTGATATCATAGTTACAGTTTTGATTATCCCACCTACATTTTATCTTACATATCAACTAAATATGACCAAAACAAATAACATTAACATAGAGCCAAAATGATGATATACGAGACTTAATTGTATGTAATTATCTTGTGTAGTATTGGTACTATTAAAGGTAACACAATTTGCAAGCACACATAAATAAGACTCCCAATTGTTGATTCGGGCTCAATAAGTTACTTAAAAATTAGATTAACCATTTGCGACAATTTATATGTCAAATTAATAAGAAATTTTGAAAGAGATGCCCATAAATTACTGACCTACAACAACAAAAAAAATTGAAAATAGAAAAACCACAAATTAGTTGAGTGTAACATAGTATTATTTATAAACTTATATTTGGTAGGGCTTAAATTATAGAATGAATACTATTTTCTGAATATATGAATTTCACGACTAGGGATAACGTGCAACACATGTGATGTGAATCTACTACCTATATAAGGTCGGTTTGGAAAGTCACCTGTTAATTGAAATTGGTGTAATTACTATAGTAATAATTATCAGCCTAGTAATTATATTTTAACATGTTTATTTGGCACAACATAATTATAATGTATTATAACTGTGTTGTTTGATTGCACAAGTGCAATGAAAATGTTATGTTAACTTTTAAAAATTAAAATTAATTATCTAAAATTATTATTAGAAAAGTAAAGATATTCATAAATAATATTAAATTAAATATTTAAGATATATGTTGTCTTTTGAAAATATATTAATCAATAAACATATGTTCTTAACAAATATTTTTAAAAAATTATTTATATTTTTTCAAATTAGTATATTTAATTAAATTAATCATAAAAACTAAAAATATAAATTTTCTATGAACATCAGAAAATGCATGTTTGACAAAAATGTTAATATTTTAAATGTTAGTAATATTAAAGAAAAGAAAAAATCAACAATGAATTCTACTTTATTGTAAAAATTACTAAAAATATTTTGCTAATGAAAAAAACTAGGACAAATAAGAATAGATAATACAAAAAATTGTTGGAATCATATGAAGAAGTAAAAGTTGAAAATGAGAAGGAAATAAAATATAAATTAAAAAATAGTTTTAGAAAATATTTAGAATAATAAAAAATAAAAAAATTAGAATAATAGTAATAAAACAATTAAAACTTAAAAAATGAAAATAAAAGGAAGAATAGAAATTTAAAAAGTTTTATGTAATTACATGGCATAATTACACTAATTCCTTACCCCCTCCTTTGAGAATTGAAGGGTGTAATTGTACTCTTTCAATTACATCCAAACTGTCTTGTTGAGTACTTACTTGGCCTACCAAACATGTGAAAACGTGTAATTGTATTCAATTATACTAAATCTCAATTACATGGTGGCTTTCTAAATAGGCTCATAATGAACAACTTGGTCATATGAAACAAGACGAAATATTCACTACAACTTTTGTTAAAATGATTACAAGTATATATAAATTTAAACAATTAATGTAAAATAAAAGTATTCCAAACTTGTATTACAATTACTATTGTCGTACACGCATTGCACGTGTTTGCCTAGTATTGAGACCCATGTAGTCTTGAAACAATATTTATTTTTTATGTTTGCCATAATCTTACAGTCTAATAGTCTTTATACTTTGTATATTTGTCATAATTTATCCGAGAAATTATCTATATACTTTATTTTTTCAATCTATTTGTAAGGCTTTATAAGTTAGAAAGTCAGAAAGTGCATAAGAATTAAAACTAAAAATTTGCAGACCAAGTACGAGCCTCATTTACAACTGGTAGTTCAAACTATGAGTTGTAAACAAGGTTCATCAATAGGATCAGTTAGGGAGAAAATTGGAATAGTGTGGGGGGTGGGAGCGGGGAAAGGTATGAGTGGTGTTTATGATTCGTAAAAGAAACTACTGACCATAAAGAGGGGTCGTAACATGGAGTTTGAGTTGATCAAATTATGAATTTCTAAAACTTGAACTATGAATAAACATGATGACTCATAGTTGAATAATCTCGTATATGGGATCCTGAGACTAAAACGTATTCTAAGTATGGAGAGATTCTATGAAAAGGTTTTACAACTCGTAGATTATTCTATGAGTCATAAAATGGGGTCATAGATGGAGGATCAGAGGCAGTTTTAAAAGTCTGAAGATGTAACCTGGAGGAAACCCCAATTTATAACTCTTGATCTGGTCTACGATCCATAGATGGGGATCATGGATTGGGTCTGATAGTTTTTAATGAAGGGTATTTTGACCTTTCCCTATGTCCTAAGTTTAATACTATGTCATTTTGAGTTCCTTCCCTCCATGACAACCCTAATTTACCCTAAACATCCCCATTCTTTCTCCCTTCAAATTACTCTTAATTTTCTAAAATAAAAGTTCCCTCCAAGGAAAAAGAAGGAAGCTAGGGTTTCATCAAGTTCTCATCCAAACTTCAAGTTTCTTTAGGTTTCTTACTCAAGTACGTGGATTTGATTTGTGAGTTCCCTTCATCCACAAAGTCCAACAATGTTACCTTTTTCCTTTTCTTTAAGTTATAAAATTTTATGAGTTTCATGGGTTTGCTTTACATGATGTTATAATAATGTATTTTCAGTTATATTGGCTATAATGATGCAATGTAATGTTATGTTACGAATTTTAATAGTTTTGAAGTTGAATTTCATGATTTTCTTATCTAAGTTTTGAATGATAAAGTAGGTTATTTTAAGAATGGTTTGATTTGATGAATATTATCATGTTATTGCATATTACTCTTGAGTACCATATTTTAAAGTTTATTGCATAAGCCAAATAGGTTGAAAGTTGTATTTTATGATAAAGTGCGGCATGAATGCTAAGAGGCTTTCCAATTAATGTTTGAGAAAGTTGAATGAAAGTTTATAAAGTTGTTAAGATGCCCTTAATGATGTTTAAGATGGATCATCAATATAAAAGGTCAATTCTCACTTGAGTGGATCCCTAAGTTAATGAGCTACTCCTATGATGTTAAAGCATATTTCAAAATTTGCAAACATTTATGTATATGATTATGTTATGAGTATTCCGTGGGACTTGACTTAGCAACGAATGAGGCATTAAGGTGGAGTTTGGTAAGGAAACCTTAGTAGCATCCTCTTATCCCATTAACAATGTGCCAGATATAAGCCCTTGTAGGCTAAGGCAAGTAGATCCACAATAGCAAATCTAAAGTTAAGATGTGCATGCATAAGTTAACGGAGTTTCACCGAACAAGTGGTCTCCCCATTCCAATGTAGGGGTTATATTGGATTCTATCTAGTAGCTTTCATGATATTAAATGTCAGTTATGATCCCCCTTCTACATAACTATATTTTAAACAATGCATCTATTATACGTTCCATATTGAGATTTACTCTTCGATTATGACAATGTATTTTGACAATGATAGCACTACAATTTTATGCATGATAGCATAATAATTTCATGAATGATGGCATTATAATTTCATGAATGTTGATATTATAATTTCATGAATGATGGAATTTTACAATTTCATGCTAGCATTTACATTCCACATACTTAGTACATTCAAAAAATACTAATGCATATTTTGCCTACATAATATCATCATGTAGGGACTAGTGTACCTCCTTCTCCATCACATGGCTAGACTGGACGTTCAAGAATATTGTGATTGGTATCTTTAGTTTGGAGACTACACCTTCTTCTTTATGCTTATTATATCTTGAGACATTTACCTTTCTTAGAGTTGTATCTTATTATGGTGCTTTTACTTTCCATGTTATAGTCATTTTGATATTTAAACTTGAGGGTGAGCTTTAAACATGTTCTAGCCCTCACAAAGTATTTATTTAGTTTGTATATTTGAACGAAGATGCTAAAGCTCGTGTTATTTTTCTTTTTAAATGTTTATGATGAATTTCCCTTAGTCCCATTCCCCGATTTGAAAATTTTGTTTTATTTTGATTGAATATCTACGAATGATTGATGAATGTTAAGAGGTTTGGGTGAGGTGACTTCGAGCCCCTCATTCGCTTGATGAGTGCTAAGAGGTTTGGGTAAGGTACCTTTGAGTCCTCATTCGCCATGTTATGATTAGATCCTAGGCATGGATCATGAAACTATTTACCCAATAATGATATTATTTAAGCATCGTTCTTATATCCTCTAAGCTCAGTGAAGTATTGTACTGCATGTTATGGTTCACTAAATTTGAGTTTGTAAGTAGAACTCCATTACGCCCTAGTAATTTGCTACCTTTCTTGATTTTGATAAGTTTACTTCCTAGTGCATTTAATAATAAATAATGCTAGTCTTGTTACTTAAATTAACTTATTTCAACTGTACATCTACAATTAAATTTAAGTACAGTACTTCATATTAATTTAAATGTAACTGGGTCAACTTAAAACCTTACAAGTTATTTAATTTTCTTTAAGGTTTGAACCTAACATATTTAAGTAGTTACGTATTTGATAGTTGAAACGACCCCAAAAAGTGCCCGAAAAGTTGCCTCGAAAGTGTTCAGAATCGTAATTTCCATACATCTCCCAATCCGTACGTGATATAAAAAATCTGACTTCATATTCTTGTTCAGGGGGCAAAATTGAGATGGGTCTAACCCCGATTTAAGAGCAACCATAGCAAAATTTAAAATACAAGAATGCGATTTCCAGAGAGCTAGCGCGACGCGCCTTGGGTGCGCCATTGTGTATTTTTTTGCCTGTCTTTTTCACTTTGGTCCAAGGCTTTTAGGTCTTGGACCTAAGCCTTCCCATGCGTGAAAATACCTATACTTAGTCATATTTTACCTTCATATCATACAAGACATTCCCATATACTCTCTCAAATACTTAGACAATATTTCACCTCAAAGTTCAAGTGTCCAAATCCCTTCCGGATATCAAGAAATTCACCCAAGCTTCAAGACTCCTTTCGAATCTTCTTCAAGGAATTCCACAAAGTCAATGTATATGGGTTTCAACCAATGGGTCCTATCATCCATGGTGTCCAAGCTTTCTTTTTACCTAAATTACATGAATTAAAGTTGATTTACTCGTGGGTTTACGTATTGTGAATTTCACTGCACACTATATTGGGATTTCATGAAAATATGATTTTTTTAGCATGTTTTGAGCTATGAATCTAAGATCTATTGCGAGATTTGATGAAGTGTTTTGACGTATATTTCTAGAGGGTATTACCAATTATTAATTGATGGTTTTACACTGAATTTTCTAGTATGATTCCACTCTTCGATTGGATGGTTTTACACTAGCTCTACAGACCCGCCAAGTGTTTGATAAAATATCCGGTTATAATTTCTTGAGGAATTAAAGGTCCAATGCATGTCTTATGAGTTGAATGACTTTTTGATGATGAAAAGAATTTATGTATGTGATATTCTCTTATATAGTGTTGGAAATTAACCATGCCCTACTCGGGGGGTTAAGAGTCTGGGTAGCCATGTCGAGGGATTTGTACCTCGATAATTGGGTTGAGGGGTTTGTATGTCAATCACCAGGGGTGGTAGGGTGCGATGATCCACCAACCAATCAAGGGGTTTGTACGTTGATAACAATGTTAAGGGTTGTTTACCTCAATCACCATAGGTGGTACGGTGAGACGATCCACCAACCAATCAAGGTGTTTGTACCTTGATAAACTATGAACTCTATAATGATGGTCTTTCATTGCACATGTATTCTATTCTATATAAGCATGATTTACTTTAAACATCTTCCATGCATGCCATATTGTTATATACTACTCATTGCCTATGCTTATGCATTTTGATTATGTTGCTTATATCTTGTTGTATTGTATCCTACAAATGTACTAACGCATACTTTATGCCTACATGTAGGAACTAGAGCCCCACTTGAGCATCTTTCTCCACATGGCTAGTATGAATTCTATCAAGCTAGTTGGTGAGTCCTCCATTTTGGGGATCGTGTCTATGATCTCATACTTTGTACTAAGACTATCTTTCTTTTATGTATATATTGACTATGAGGGTGAGTCTGGTTGTTTGTCTTGGCCCCCGTTCTTATCTATGTAATATAAGTGTTATTGGACATGTTATGTATTGAGCCTTGACTCTCTTGTTTTGATGCATATGTTATAAAAGTATCCCTTTTGTCCTTTTTCCCTTATTTTTAGTTTTATTATGTTGTTTAATTGCTTCCGTGACCAAGGATGTGTAATGATATCTTAAGAGGTTTGTTTGGGGTTCCTTCGGGTTCCCCATTCGTCCTGTCATGTCTAGGCCCTCAGCTTGGGTCGTGATAAACTTGGTATCAGAGCACTAGGTTGTTAATGGTCCTCGGCATCCAGCACACTGTGTTAATTAGAGTCTTGTTCATGGTTGTGTTGTGCACCACAACTATGACCAAAAGGCTATGAGACGTTTTAGGAAATGTTTCCCTTCTTCTTGATCTATGTTGTGCTATAGAAGATAGGTAAGTTTTTCCTTTAATGAATGTTTATGTTTAGATCATGCCTAACACAAGAGGAAGAAGATCCCGCACTCTCGAGGAACAACCAGCTAATGGTAAGCTTCGGGATGCTGTCACTTTGCTTGCCCAAGCTATGGCCAACCAAGTCAAGGGGCCCAAGCCCCTCATGCTCCTACTTGTGATCTAGGGTGATAGAGTTCATGAGGATGAACCCACCAGAATTCTATGGGTCTAAGGTAGATGAGGACCCTCAAGAGTTCATTGATGAGGTCTACAAAGTATTTGCTACCATAGGTGTTAGATCAGAAGAGAAAGCGAAGTTGGCGGCCCAACAACTCAAAGGGATAGCATAAATATGGTTTAATTAATGGAAGGAGGAGAAGGGAATCAATAATGTGGTGCTTTGGGAGTGTTCTAGGTGGGTTTTCTTAATCGTTTCTTCCTTCTTGAGCTTATGGAGGCTAAGATGGTGGAATTTATGAACTTGAAATAAGGGCCTATGAGTGTGAAGGAGTAAGTTTAATCAACTCTCTAAATATGCTCCCCACTTGGTTACCGACCCAAGGACTAGAATGAATAAGTTCGTGATAGGAGTATTTGATTTGGTGAGTGAAGAATGCCAGTCCGCTATATTGATTAGTGACATGGATTTGTCCTATTTGATGACCTATGCCAAGCAAATGGAGGACGAAAAATTAAGGAAGAGGAGGAGTAATAAGACTAAGAGGCCCATTTTGAGGGAAAGTTCCAAGGCCGAAAGGGTGGCAGGTTCCATCAAGGCCAAGGGTCTTCTCATGCTTCTAATAGGGGGTTTGCTAATGACTTCCCAAGGGTTCAAGGTAATGGTGGCATGGTGCCAAATGTTATGTGTCCAAAATGTGGTAAGGGTCATAGGGGCCCATGCTTAAGAGACACTAATGCATGTTATGGGTTTGGAGAAGTGGGTCACAAAAAGATTAATTGTCTTCATAATCACAACAAGGGCAAGGAGGTTCATTCACAAGGTGCTAATACGGTTCCTTTGGGAAGAGATGGCCGGCAAGATGGTGTCCCAAGGCACAATCAGTTCTATGCACTCCAAGGGTGGCAAGGGGTTGAGAAGGTTCTCGATGTTGTCATTAGTATGTTAAAAGTCTTTGATTTTGATGTGTATGTATTGATAGTTTTGTGTGCCACTCTTTCTTTTGTTACCCCCTTTGTTGCCAAAAAATTTCATGTTGAACCCAAATTGTTGTGTACGTCATATGAGGTGTCTACTCCTATTGGTGCATCTATTATTGCTAGAAATGTTTATAGAAATTATCCCATTTGCATTTTGCATAAGATATTGCCTTGTGATCTTGTTGAGTTGGAAATGGTGGATTTTGATGTCATACTTTGGATGGATTGGTTGCATGCATACTATGCCTCTATTGATTGTAGAACCCATAGGGTGAAATTCCAATTCCCGTATGAGTCCATTCTTTAGTGAGAGAGTCATGATGTGGTGGTCTAGGGTAGGTTCATCTCTTGCATTAAAGCTCATAAGTTGATCTCTAAGGGGTGTCTCTATCATCTTGTGAGGGTAAGGGATGTGGAGTCCAAGGTCCTTCTTATAGAGTGGGTTTTGGTTGTAAATAAGTTCCTTGATGTCTTTCCAAATGACCTTCCCGGAGTTTCTCCCTAAAGGGAAATAGTTTTTGGTATAGACCTCCTTCTCGATACTCAACTTATTTCTATTCCCCCTTACCATATGGCCGCGACGGAGTTAAAGGAGTTGAAGGAGCAATTGAGGGATTTGTTGGAGAAGGGTTTTATTAGGCCTAGCCAATCACTTTGGGGTGCACCAATGTTATTTTTGAAGAACAAGGATGGGTTCCTTAGAATGTGTATTGACTACCGACAACTCAATATGGTCTCCACAAAGAATAAGTATCCTCTCCCAAGGATCGATGATTTATTTGACCAATTGTAAGGGGCTAGTCACTTCTCTAAGGTTGATCTTTGGTCTGGTACCATCAAGTGAAGGTGAGGGAGTGTGTTATTCCCAAGATGGCCTTCCAGACTAGGTATGGACATTATGAGTTTGTTGTGATGTCCTTTGGGTTGACCAATGCACAAGCCATCTTCATGGATCTTATGAATAGGGTCTTCAAACCCTAACTTGATTCATTTATTGTGGTCTTCATTGATGATATTTTGATCAACAATGTGAGGAAGAGCATATAGGTCATTTGAAGGTAGTGCTACAAAGATTGAGGGAAGAGAAGTTGTATGGATATGATATGATATGAGAAGTGTGAATTTTTGTTGAAAGAGGTTGCCTTTCTAGGTCATGTGGTGTCGGGGGATGGTATTAAGGTGGATCCTAAAATAATGGATGTGATTAGAAATTGGCCTAGACCATTGACCCCATCGAATATCTGGAGCTACTTGGGCTTAGTGGGTTACTACCGGAGGTTTGTGAAGGGGTTCTCTTCTATTGCTTCTCCTATGACCAAATTGACTCAAAAAAGGCCAAACTTGTGTGGACAAATGAGTGTGAAGAGTGTTTCCAAACATTGAAAGCTAAGCTTATGTCTGCTCCTATATTGTTACTAGCCCAAAAGGGCTAGAAGGATTTGTTGTGTATTGTGATGCTTCTTGGGTTGGTTTGGATTGTGTGTTGATGCAAAATAAAAAGGTAATAGCGTATGCTTCTAGGCAACTCAAAGTGCATGAAAAGAATTATCCTACTCATGATCTTGAACTAGCCGCCATGGTATTTTCATTAAAGATTTGGTGTCACTATTTGTATGGGGTACATGTTGATGTATTCACTGATCATAAGAGTCTCCAATATGTGTTCACTCAAAAGGATCTTAACTTAAGACAAAGACAGTGGTCAGAACTTCTTAAGGATTATGATATGAGTGTGTATTATCATCCTAGTAAGGCTAATGTAGCGGTGGATGCTTTGAGTAGGATGTCTATGTGTAGCCTAGTACATGTTGATGATGATGGCAAAGGGGTGGCTAGGGAGGTCTATCGGTTGACTAGATTAGGATTTAGGTTGGAAGAGGTGGATAATAGGGGTGTTGTGATAGTTGATGGCTCTAAATCTTCATTGGTTGAAGAGGAGAAAGCTAAGCAAGATCTTGACCCTGTTTTATTAGAATTGAAGGAATTGGTAAAAGATGCTAAGGTGGAGGTTTTCTCCCAAAGGGAGATGGAACCCTTAGATACCATTATGTGTGCCTTGTGTTGATGGCTTGAGAGAAAATATTCTTGATAAGGCTCATGGTTCTTCTATTCTATTCACCCCAGTTCTACTAAGATATATAGGGATTTGAGAGAGGTGTACTAGTGGGGAGGTATGAAGAGGGATATTGCCAAATTTGTATTCGGTTGTCATAGTGGTGAACAAGTCAAAGCTGAGCATCAAAGGCCGGGTGGATTAACCCAAGACATAGAGATTCTAACTTGGAAGTGGGAGGAGATTAATATGAATTTTGTGGTTGGGTTGCCCAAGACTAGAAAGGGATTTGATTTTATTTGGGTTATGGTTGATAGAATGACGAAATCGGCTCACTTTCTGCCAGTTAAGGCCACATATGGGGCTGAAGATTATGCTAGGTTGTATATTCATGACTTGATGAGGTTGCATGGGGTTCCTTTGTCCATCATATCGAATCGTGGTGCTCAATTTACTTCATATTTTTGGAGGTCCTTTCAAAGGGGTCTTGGTAGAATAGTTAAAATTAGTACGACCTTTCACCCTCAAACAGATGGCCAAGCCGAAAGAACTATCCAAACACTTGAGGATATGCTTAGGTCTTGTGTAATAGAGCTTAAGGGTAGTTGGAATGATCATCTTCTATTGATTGAGTTTGCTTATAACAATAGCTATCATTCTAGCATCGATATGGCCCATTTTGAGGCTCTATATTATAGACGTTGTAGAACACCATTGGGTGATTTGAGGTTGGAGAGGTGGCTTTGTTGGGACCAGATCTGGTTATGGAGGCTCTTGAAAAAGTTAGAATGATTAGAGAAAGGTTGAAGATGGCCCAAAGTTGTCAAAAGTCCTATGTCGATGTAAGGATAAGGGAACTTGAATTTAAAGTTGTTGATTAGGTCTATTTGAAGGTGTCACCCATGAAGGGTATGGTTTTCTTGGTAAGAAGGGCAAGTTGAGCCCAAGATATGTGGGTCCTTATAGGGTAATGATGAGGATTGGCAAGGTAGCTTACGAGTTGGAGTTGCCTAGCGAGATGGATTTGATTCATTCGGTGTTTCATGTATCCATGTTGAGGAAATGCATGGGTGATCTGAATGCTATTGTTCCATTGGATGTTGTGGGTATAGTTGAAGATAACTTGACTTATGAAGAAGTTCCAGTGGATATCTTGGATAGGCAAGTGAAGAGGCTAAGGAACAAGGATGTTGCTTTCGTTAAGGTCCTTTGGAGGAATCAACACTTAGATAGGCAAGTGAAGAGGCTAAGGAACAAAGATATTGCTTCCATTAAGGTCCTTTGGAGGAATCAACAAGTCGAAAGTGCTACATGGGAGGCTGAAGCGGACATGCAAAATTGATATCCTTATCATTTCCATTCTACTCAAGCCTAAGGTACTAATTCTAAGTCCCCTATGTGATTTTAAGTCAAACTTTAGCCCATGACATTTGCATGCATTCATGTTTAGATTGTTAAGTTCATGATGATTGTACACTTATGTTGAGATTTTTGAAATGATGTTTAAGTGCATTATTGCATCCTTATATGGGCTGAAATTATCATGTTTTTGTCTCTCATGTACATTTTTTTGACATTTGGGGATGAATGTTTCCAAGGGGGAGATATTGAAATGACCCAAAAAATGTCCCAAAAATGTGCCTCGAAAGTGCTCAAAATCTTAATTTTCATATATCTCAAAATCCGTGTGCGATATCAAAATTCTGACTTCATATTCTTGTTAAGCGGCAAAAATTAAGTGTTAAATGGATCTAATCCCAATTTAAGAGCAACCATAGCAAAATTTACAAATCACAAGAATGCAATTTCCAGAGAGCTAGCGCGCCCCTGGCGCGACGTACCTTGAGCGTGCCAGTGTATATTTTTGTGCCAGTGTTTTTCACTTCTGTCCAATGCTTTTAGGTCTTGGGCCTAAGCCTTCCCATGCTTGAAAATACCTATACTTAGTCATATTTCACCTTCATACCATACAAGACATTCCCAATACTCTCTCAATCACTTAGACAATATTTCACCTTAAAATTCAAGTTTCCAAACCCCTTTCGAATATCAAGGAATTCACCTAAGCTTCAAGTCTCCTTTCAAATCTTCTTCAAGGAATTCCCTAAAGTCAAGGTATGTGGGTATCACCTAATGGGTCCTTTCAGCCATGGTGCCCAACCTTCCTTTTTACCTAAATTGCATGATTTAAAGTTGATTTACTGATGGGTCTTACTTATTGTGAATTTCACTGCACACTATGTTGAGATTTCATGAAATTATGATTGTTTTAGCATGTTTTGAACTATGAATCTAAGGTCTATTATGAGATTTTATGAGGAGTTTTGACGTATATTGCTTGAGGGTGTAACCAAATATCTGTTGATGGTTTTACACTGAATTTTCTAGTATGATGCCACTCTTGAATTGCATGATTTTACACTAGCTTTACACGTTTGCCAAGTGTTTGATAAAGTGTCTGATTATGATTTCTTGAGGAATAGAAGGTCCAATGCATGTCTTATGAGTTGAATGACTTTATGATGCTGAAAGGAATGTAAGTATATGATATTCTCCTATATAGTGTTGGTAATTGACCATGCCCTGCTGGGGCGGTTAAGAGCCCAAGTTACCATGTCGAGGGCTTTGTACCTTGATAATTGGGTTGAGGGGTTTGTACCTCAATAACTAGGGGTGATAGGGTGCGATGATCCACTAACCAATCAAGGAGTTTGTACGTTAATAACCGAGTTGAGGGGTTTGTACCTCATTCACTATAGGTGGTAGGGTGAGACGATCCACCAATCAGTCAAGGGGTTTATACCTTGATAAGATATGAACTCTATAATATTGGTCTTTTCTTGCACATATATTATGTTTTATGTAAACATGATTTACTTCAAGCATCCATGCATGACATATTGTTATATATTACTCATTGCCTATACTTATGCATTTCAATTATGTTGCTTATCTCTTATTCCATTACATCCTACATACTTAGTACATTCAAATGTACTAATGCATACTCTATGCCTACATGTAGGAACCGGAAGCCCACTTGAGCATCTTCCTCCACGTGGCTAGTATGAATTTTCTCAAGCTAGTTGGTGAGTCCTCCATTCCAAGGATCGTGTCTATGATCTCATGCTATATACTAAGACTATCTTTCTTTCATGTATGTATTGACTATGAGGGTGAGCCCCTTTGCTTGTCTTGGCCCCCGCTCTTATCTATGTAGTAGAGGTGTTGCTGGACATGTTATGCATTGAGCCTTGACTCTCTTGTTTTGATGCTTATGTTTTGAAATTATCCCTTTTGTCCTTCTTCCCTTATTTATACTTTTATTAGTTTGATTAATTGCTTCCGCGACCAAGGATGTGTAATAATATGTTAAGAGGCTTGTTTGGTGTTCCTTCGTGTTCCCTATTCGCCGTGTCATGTCTAGGCCTTAGGCTTGGGTCATGATAGTAGTTGCCTCAATTCTTTTTCTTAGATATCTTCTACATATCAGGTTTGTAGTTGATGTGTTTATTAAGTTTGTAGTTTTAATCTAATTGTCATATTATGTTATTTGGGTAGAGAAATTTCACAATTCTTTGATGCCAATCTCCTTCACCTTTGGGTAGAATTAAAGGATATTGTAGTGTCTCATATCAACTATAATAATGTTTTACATGATAGTTATTTCCTGAATGTTCATGTATAATAGTAGCTCTTTCAAAAGGTATATTTGTATTGTTCTACATATACATTTTACTCTTTATTTTCTAATTTCGTCTGTGATTTCCTCTGATTAATTTACATCTTTTAGAATTGACGTTATGTTGGCCGATTTATGGTCCTATTGTACAATTACAGCTGAAAATAATGTAGCTCGTCATCCTTTGGGATCAACGATGATAAATCATAATATAATTGTACTTGAAAATTTCTTTCATGGAAGATTCCAATTTGTTTTCCAGATTAACTCCAAATGATGTAAAAAAAATGATTACATGCTCTTATATTTTTCTAAAAGACTTGACTTCTTCAGCCTTATCTCTAGATAATTCATATCATTTCATATCAATGTGTAACCATTTCTTATGACCTGGTCATTTTGGTAATGACTACCATATACTTATGCTGGCACATAGTTCAAGAAAAGGGAGAGGACCCTTGGGGATAGCTTTGATGCTCCTAATCCATCAGATGCTCCTAATCCATCGGTGCTAAGTTATCATCCCACAAGAATACTTATACACATACATGCTTTCAAAAGAGGCATAAGTCATTTCAAACCATTTTAATGCACACTTGGCAACAAAAGCCAAACATTCTTCATAATCCTTTCCACTTGAGCTCAAAAGCCAAATCACATTTCAATCTATACTTTTCATGCATAGGACTAGCTCATTCACAATAACGATATGGTGTAAACCTAATATGCTCAAAGAGCCAATAACAATAAACAATTATTTGATCACATTCTTGTCATAACCATAGATATGAACTCAACTCACCGAAATGATTTTCATAAAAAATATATGAGCTTAACCCACCGATAATTTTCATTGAAAACCAATACTCATTTATGCATATGCCATGAATGATGTGAGAATAGCATGGGTAATGTAGATTCAAACTTAAATCAATATTTCCATATGAAATTTAAGTAAATCCATAAGTGAAATCCACATTCAAATCACAATTTACATTACCCATGCTTAGATCAAACATTAAAAAGACAATGCATATTCAAATCTTCAATATATCCATGCAATTCAGCATATTAGGGCTTAAATCACTTTAAAATCAACAAATAAATATGGCTCATACTTCAATTGAATCAATAAACAACAATCTTAAAAACCTATGATTAAAGTACGCTTAAATTTCATAAATAAGTGTAAAAGAGTTTGAGTCTTCTTGGTTGAAAGGGACCAAGAATCAATCCCACATACCTAAGTTCACAGAAAATAATTAAGAAGAATTAATGAAGATTGAAATCCTTCCTTGAATCTCAAGCTGATTCTCCACTAGAGTTCAATCTAAGTGTAGGAGTGAATTCAAATGAGGAAAATAAAGTTTATGTCATTTGAATGTCTTTAGATAGATAGCATAGAAAGTCACCAAAGACCCATAGGAGAAGCCATAATTATGAAAACACCATTGATGAATCGCGTAGAAAAATATTTCCAGGGGTTCATATGGAGGGGTATACGGCCCGTACTAAGGTATACGGTCCATGTTCCCTTCCATGATCCGACACTTAGAAAAGAATTTCCACTGATGAAGGTCCGAAATGATAATTCTATATTTAGAAGAAAATTGAATGATGGCACACATATGGATGGCTTCACGGTCTGTGAGAGGTCACATGGACCATGTGGTCTCTCACGAAGCTTCCCTAAGAAAAATTCTTATTGACAAAGTTCCTGGATAATGTACTTCTTTGTACCATCTCACTGAGAAGATTCTTCAAACCAAAGTTCCGAGATAGTGATCCAATACTTAGAAAATTTTCACTCCGAAGCCCATATGGAAGGCCTCACAGACCTTGAAAGGCTATACGGTCTGTGAGAGGTCCATGTGTGAAGTGCCTTAGCAAAAATGTGAATTCCCAAGGCCAAGGCCCTCCACACGGCACAACACACGAACTGTGAACATCTCACGGGCTGTGTTGGGTTCATATGTAGTATGCCTTGTCCTTAAACTCCACATTAAAGCCAACACTCTACACACAAGGCAAAGGGCCACCTGAAGGCACCTCTACGCGGTCTGTATACCTTCACACGACCTGTGGAGGTCTCTTTGAAGTATCACATTGTTCTAAAACTTTTCACAACCAAATTTCCAAGCTCCATTAACGTCATACAAGGTCTAGGCCCTTAGATTAATAATATTCTTTTGTTCGTCTATTAATGTTATCGTCCTTAAAGTGCCTTCATAAATTGAATTCTTGTAATATATTATTGAATACCTTTGAATAACTAATACTCTCACCCCTAATCCACTGAGTGTTTTGGTACCTTTTTAATTGGTATACTCTGCTTTCAATCATGATATATGTTTAATCTGTATAGCTAGAGGTATAGATAGAGAAGTGAATATCAATATTAATTCCAGGCGTTGATTTGTATTAGTAAAAAGAAATACAAAGTAGGTAATAGATTTTATTACCCTTAAGAAAATTGTGGTGCTATTATTTATTTTAATAAGTGGCAGATAAAAAGTAATTTATAATAGTAAGGGATGAGTGTACCTCTGTTGAAAATGTCATAAGTGATTACCTGTGATACATAGCTATCACGATCCAACCTAGGTCTAGTCATAACACGACAAATGAGGGACCCAAAGGCACCTCACCCAAGCCTCTTAGTGTTCATTGGTATTTGATCAAAATAAAGTGAATATAATATGAGGAATGGAACTAAAAAACATTCAATTCAAAATTCATAAAAGAGAATCAATGTAAGACTTCATACAATTTGTCCAACCATACCATCTACATAAAGGACTTAGCGGGGGAAAAGACATGTTCAAAGCTCACCCTCAAATGAAATGTATCGAAAGATAATACAACATAGAAAATAATAGTCTCAATATTACAAGCTTAAAAAATGTGGATGTCATCCCTGAACTAGAGGACTCAACCGGCCAAAGATTTAGCCACGTGTCAAACGTGGAGGAGCACCGGTCTCGTCATGGTGACATCATGTAGGCAAATATGCATTAGTACTTTGGAAAGTACTAAGTATGTGGGATGCAAATGCAACATATGATATTATAATGTCATTATTTATGAAATTGAAATGTCATAAACAACAAGAATAACATACCTAGTGGAATCCCACAAGTGGGGTCTGGGGGAAGGGTAGAATATATGCAAACCTTACCACTACATCATAGAGGTAGAGAGGCTTTTTCCTGGGAACTCTCATCTCAAAAAACCATAAGTAGAATAAAACTAGATATGGAAAAAGGAAAGGAAAAGAAAGGAAACAAAAAGAGCGACTAATAAGGAAAAACACATGATAGTATGCAAAAATGAAAAATTAACATATAAAGATGATGACAACTCAAGGTATAAAACCATGATCAAACCAACTACCCTACTATACCCTACGACTAGACATCAACCTAACACTACAAACCTAGTAGCCTGCTACCCTAATACACGACCTCCACTATTTACTATCTAAGGTCATATCCTCAGTGAGATGAAGTTTTTCCATATCTTGTCTGATCATCTCCCCCAATGCTTCTTCGATATACCTCTAACACCCCGTATAACCCCTAAATCCAACCTCTCACACCTCTTAATAGGAGTATCGATACTTCTTCTCTACACATATCCAAATCAACGCAGTCTCGCTTTCCTTATCTTATTAGCCATAAGGGCCACCTCTAACTTCTCCTGGATGATCTCATTCCTAATCCTATAACTACTGGTATGACCACACATCCATCTCAATATCCTCATCTTTTCAACCTGCATCTTCTGAACATGTGAATTTTTAATTAGCCAACACTCCATATAGCAAAGATGGTCTAACCACTATTTCATAAAATTTGCCTTTAAGCTTAGGTGGTATTTTTTTATCACATAGTATCCAGCGAGAAGCCTCCATTTTGTCTATGTTGCCCCAATATAATGTTTCACATCATCGTTCATATCTCCACTACTTTGGATGATAGATCCTAGATGGTTAAAGCTTTCTATCTTTGGAGGAGGTTGAGTGGTAAGCTTTACTTCAATATCTGTTTTATCTCTAGCAACGCTGAATTTACCCTCCAAGTATTCTATTTTGGTTCTGCTCAATTTGAACCCTTTGGATTCTAAAGTATATCTCCAAACCTCCAATCTATCATTAACTTTAGCCCTAGTCTCATTCGTCAGTATAATGTCATATGAAAATAGCATACACCATGGAACCCCTTTTGCAGACCATGTCAGCTTATCCAGTAATAAAGCAAAAAGAAAAAGGCTCAACACAGATCCTTAATGGAGTCCTATCTCGATAGGAAAATACTTTGAGTCTCCTTCTACCATTTTTATCCGAGTTTTGGCTTTGTCATAGATATCCTTTATCACCTTAATATACACCATTGGAATGCGTTTTGCCTCTAGACATCTCCATAGGACATCCCTCGAAACTTTGTCATAGGCTTTTTCAAGGTCAATGAAGACCATATGAAGATCCCTCCTTCTTTCTCTATATTTTTCTACTAATCTTTGAACAAAATGGATTGCTTCAGTAGTTGATCATCCCGGCATAAATTTGAACTATTTCTTAGAAATAGACTTTACTTTTCTCACCCTCATCTCCACCACTTTCTCCCAAATGTTCATAGTGTGGCTTAACAACTTGGTACCCCTGTAATTTTAAGGCTTTGAATATCACCCTTGTTCTTGTACAGTGGAACCATTGTACTCGTCCTCCATTTCTCTGGCGTCTTAACAGTCTTCATAATAGCATTAAACAACCTAGTCAACCAATCAATACCCTCCTTGACCACGCTCGTCCAAAAATCCACCATAATTTCATCGGGTCCAATCGTTCTCCCTCTGTTCATCTTATTAATGGCATGTCTAACTTCCTCAGCTCTGAAATACCTGAAAATTATAATATCATCATGAATAAAATTGTAATGTCATCATAGGAAATATGTATAGTTATAATCAAAGAGTAAAGTTCAATATCTGTCACGACCCAACCTATGGGCCATGACTGGTACCCGATTGGGGCACCC
>DF365387.1:3386-26292 GCA_000787875.1 Solanum virginianum
AACCGAATAGCTCTTTCGGAGCTAAAAGAGTTACTCATGTAACACTTCTTAAACTATTTACAAGCTGAATTATAACTCAAAAGTGAAGGAAATTTGATTTACCTTTTCAACCCTTCACACTTTCACAACTTTGATTACGGATTTCCACGCGTTTTCTTGATGAACTATTGCTTCTATGATGCTTGGGAGATCCAATATACTAGGCTTGAAGGCTTGAATTGGGAAGAAGAGGCAAAACCAACAATTTTGTTGGTGTTTACTGTAGCAACCCGTATGGGTTGCTATTGTTCACTTGGGAGATCATGTTCTTTGTTTTTCTAAGTGTTTTGTGAGGAGAAAATGCCATTGGGTGACTATATAACACATAGGTATGCATATATAATGAAAACATTAAGTCTTGGCCACTTAAAAGAGGTAATAGGTTCTAACAGGAACCCAGAGGCCTAGTTGTGCCTGTGGAGTAGCCACAACAGGCAAATATTTCTAATGCTGAGCTTTGCCAGGACATTCAGACTTTGGCTCAGGCAATCACAAACCAGGGAGGTCGCCAGGGAGATGGCAGGAATGATGGGGTGGATACTGCCAGAGTTCATGAGTTCCTAAGGATAAACCCACTAGAGTTCACAGGATCCAATGTGAAAGTGGATCCTGAGAACTTTATTGAGGAGCTTCAAAAGGTGTTCTAGGTGATGTGGATAGCTGATACTAAACGGGTTGAGTCGGCTGCCTACCAGCTCAAGGGGGTAGCTAGACTCTGGTTTGACCAGTGGAAAGGGAGAAGGCAGAAGAGGCGCTAACAATTACTTGGGTAGCGTTTGAGAAAGCCTTTCTAGGACAATACTTTCCCAAAGAGATGAGGCAGGCTAAGGTAAGAGAGTTTCTGAAATTGAAGTAGGAGAATATGAGTGTACGGGAGTACAACCTCAAGTTTACTTAGTTGTCCTGTTATGCTCTAGCTATGGTGGCAGATATGAGGATTAGGATGGATCTCTTCATGTCTGGGTTCTCTCGAATGACTAAGAGAGAGGGCAGGAATGCGACATTGATTGGGGATATGGATATACCTTGGTTGATGATGATGTGCAATAGGTGGAGGAGGAGAAGATGAAGGATAGGGAGGATTTCAGGAGTAAGAGGGCTAAGACATTAGGCCAGGAGTCAGGCAAGAGAGGGACAGGAAGTGGAGGTAATTCATCCTTCCAACATAAGACAGTCGGACCAACACCTTCATTCGCTAGTGCACCTACACCAAGAGTTAGAAATAAGTAGGGATTACAGCACCACAAATTCTTAGGCAGCCAGTCACAGGGTACCATAGCTCCATCAAACCGCTATCCTACTTATGGTAAGTGTGGTTAGTTTCACCCTGGAGAGTACCTTCTGGGTATGAATGGTTGCTTCAAATATGGTCAAGTAGGGCATTTCTTGAAGGATTGTCCTATGGGAAGAAGAATATGAGAGACACCAGGCCGCAGATAGTCTTTGGCACCACAGGGTAAGCCACTTCACAAGAGTACTATAGCAGGGACAAGTGGGGCACAAATCCCTTGTATACCATGGGCACCAGACAAGAGTAGGAGAACATGCCAGATATGGTTACGGGTATGCTCAAAATCTTTACTCTTGATGTCTACGCATTATTAGATAGGAGCCACATTGTCTTTTGTAACCCCATATGTAGCTGTGAAGTTTGGGGTCAACCCAGAATGTCTTCTTGAGCCTTTCAGTGTTTCTACTCCTACTAGAGAGTTGATTTTAGCCCAAAGAATTTATAGAGGCTTTCCAGTCTCTGTTTATCATAAGACTATTGTAGCTGATTTGGTGGAGTTAGATATGCTAGAGTTTGATGTAATCCTAGGCATGGATTGGCTTCATGTTGGGCATGCCTCCGTAGGTTGCAGAACCAGAGTAGTCAAGTTTCAGTGTCCTAACGAACCTGTCTTAGAGTGGAGGGGTAGCTCAGTTTTCCCTAAAGGCCAGTTTGTTTTATATCTCAAAGCTAGAAAGTTAATCTCCAAGGGGTATATATATCACCTAGTCAGAGTTTAAGATTCTCCTGCTGATGAACCATCTCTTCAGTCTGTTCCAGTTGTGAATAAGTTCCCAGAAGTCTTTTCTGAAGATCTTTCCGGAGTCCTTCCTAATAGAGAGATAGACTTTGGGATAGACACTCTTCTGGATACTCAGCCCATATCTATTCCTCCAAACCGAATAGCTCTTTCGGAGCTAAAAGAGTTAAAGTTGCAGTTGAAAAATCTCTTAGATAAGGGTTTCATTAGACCAAATGTCTTACCTTGGGGTGCTCTAGTTCTTTTCGTGTGTAAAAAGGATGATTCTCTTCGGATGTGCATAGATTACCATCAGTTGAACAAGATCACCATTAAGAAAAAGTATCCTTTTCCCATAATTGATAACTTATTCGACTAACTTCAGGGTACTACCTGTTTTTCCAAGATAGATCTTTCCAATGACGTCTCTTTAGTCACAACCTTTCTAACGTGCAAAAATATGGGTTCTAACACCCCATAGGTCCCTGATTGAGAGACAGCGGGTGGATCTGGGTATCATTAGCTTAAAATTAGGGAGAAAGACATTCCTAAGATAGCTTTCAGAACCCGATATGATCATTATGAGTTTTTAGTCATGTCCTAAGGGCTAACAAATGCACCAGCAGCTTTCATGGACCTTATGAACAGGGTATTGAGGTCGTACCTAGATATGTTCATTATCATATTCATAGATGTTATTCTAATTTACTCTCATAGGAGGGAGGAGCATGCAAACCATCTTAGAGTTATCCTTCAGACACATAAGGATCAGTAGCTATATGCCAAGTTTTCTAAGTATGAGTTCTGGTTGGAGTCTGTGGCATTTTTGGGGCATATTGTGTCAGGTAAGGGTATCCAAGTTGATTCCCAAAAGATTGAAGCAGTGAATAATTGGGCAAGGCCTACAACTCCTATAGAGATAAGGAATTTCTTGGGCTTGGCAGGGTACTACAGACGGTTTGTAGAGGGGTTTTCTTCTATCTCAGTTCCCTTGACTAAGCTGACTCAGAAGAAGGCTAAGTTCGAATGGTTAGAAGTTGTGAGAAGTGTTTTTAAGAATTGAAGTCTAGGCTGACTACAGCCCTAGTATTATCTCTCCCAGATAAGATTGATGATTTTGTGGTATATTGTGATACTTCCAAAGTTGGCTTGGATAGTGTATTAATGCAGAGAGGCAAGGTGATAGCATATGCCTCCAAATAGCTTAAGATTCATAAGAAGAACTACCCAAATCATGATCTTGATCTTGATGCGGTGGTGTTTTTTTAAGATCTAGAGACACTACCTTTATGGAAGGCATGTGGATGTATTCACGTATAACAAGAGTTTGCAGTATGTGTTTGGCAAGAAGGAGCTGAATTTGAGACAAAGGAGATGGTTGGAGCTGCTAAAAGACTATGATATGCATATCCTTTATCATCCAGGTAAACTAATGTGGTTTTTGATGCTCTTATCAGGGTGACCATGGGGAGCACAACCCCATATTGAGGCTGGAAAGAAAATGTTAGCTAAAGAAGTCTATAGACTAGCCCGTTTGGGGGTTCAGATTGAAGATTCTAACGAAAGTGGGGCCATTATTAGAAATAGGTCAGAGTCATCTTTGGTGGTAGAAGTGAAAGAAAAGAAAGAGAAGGACCATATCCTTACCCAATTGAAAGAAGATGTTCAGAAGCAAAAAGTATTAATATTCTCAAAAGGGGAAGATGGTGTCCTGAGATACCAAGGCAGGTTGTGTGTGCCGAATGTTGACGACCTTAGAGATAGAATATTGGTTGAGGCTCATAATATTAGATACTCTATCCGCCCTAGTACAACAAAGATGTATATAGATTTGCGAGAAGTCTATTGGTGAGATGGTATGAAGAATGACATTGCAGAGTTTGTGTCTAGATGCCCAAACTACCAGCAAGTTAGGGTTGAGCACCAAAAGCCTTGTGGTGAAGCCCAGAACATAGAGATTCTAGAATGGAAATGGGAGATGATTAATACAGACTTTGTGACAAGATTACCTCGATCCTGTAGACAACATGATTTGATATGGGCCATATTAGATAGAATGACCAAGTCAGCTTACTTCCTACCTGTCAAGATGACTGATACAGCTGAGGACTATGCCAGACTCTATCTTAAGGAGATTTTTAGGCTGCACGGGGTCCCTATATCCATTATTTCAAATAGAGGAGCCCAGTTTATAGCACAGTTTTGGATGTCCTTTTAGAAAAGGCTTGGAACAAAGGTGAATCTTAGCATAACCTTTCATCCATAGACAGACGGGCAAGCAGAACGAACTATACATACCTTGGAAGATATGTCGAGAGCTTGTGTGATAGACTTTAAAGGTAATTGGGATAATCATTTACCTTTGATTGAGTTCTCTTATAACAATAGTTTTCAGGCCAGCATACAGATGGCACCATATGAAGCTATTTATTGAAGAAGGTGTAGATCACCCATAAGATGGTTTGAAGTTGGTGAGATAGGACTGATAGGACCTGATTTAGTCCATCAGGCTATAGAAAAAGTGAAGGTTATCCAGGAGCAACTCAAGACAGCTCAGAGTAGATAAAGTCTTACACAGATGTTAGAAGAAGAGATTTGGAGTTTGAGATAGGTGATTGGGTGTACTTGAAGGTATCTCTAATGAAGGGAGTTATGAGATTCGGGAAGAAAGGGAAGCTCAGCCCACGATTGAGATAGGTGATTGGGTGTACTTGAAGGTATCTCCAATGAAGGGAGTGATGAGATTCGGGAAGAAGGGGAAGCTCAGCCCACGTTATATTAACCCATATTAGATTCTAAAAAGTGTGGGTAGCGTTGCTTACGAGTTAGAGTTACCAGCAAAGTTAAGTGCTATACATCTGTTGTTTCATATTTCCATGCTTAAGAAGTGCTTGGTAGATCCTTCTCTAGTTATCCCGATTGAAAGTATTGGGGTTAAGGAAAACTTGTCTTATGAAGAGATTCCAGTGCAAATATTAGACCGATAGGTCCTTAAATTGAGGACCAAGGAGATTGCTTCGATGAAGGTTCTGTGGAGGAACCAATTCGTGGAAGAAGCCACATGGGAAGCAGAAACATACATGAAGGCATAGTATCCATACTTGTTCGTTGGCCTATATGAGGACTTGGAAGGTAACTTTCATTTTTCACCTCGAAAAATTACGTTTTTTAAGTTCAAGAATCATGTGTTTTGAGCTAGTTTGTACGTATAGTTATCATTCGAGGACGAATGATCCCAAGGGGGATATATTGTAACACCCCCATGAAATGATGAAAATGTCCTTAGACTTGACCTCACGCGTAATGTATCTTCCTTTGCTCCATTTGCAAATTTGAGATTGGATTTGCGATCAGTGCAAAAAATCGAAAATATCCCTAGAATTGACCTTGTGCGTAACGTATTTTCCCATGCTCCATTTGTAAATTCGAGACCGAATTTGTGATCAGTGCAAAAAATTGAGTTGGAAAATGGTCTCGACTCGATAAAAACTCAAAAAAATATGAATTATTTTTTCCAATTGATAGGAGATTTATTTATCGCTAGATTTGCAGATTATCAGTTTGATGAAATAATTTTCCCACAATTAGGGGGATAGAAAAAGGAACCCAAAAGAGAAATTTGAGAAATTGCATGGAAAGTATCATCACTATCTCATTTTGATCCACGTACATGCATATGTGAACAGGAGGTCTAGAAGATCATCCATATGTAGACAATAGCAAATCAAATGCTAGATGCATTTACTAATTTGAAATAGATAGCTAAGTCACATATCCCTGCAGTGAATGTGCCTATCTGGATTGATGTCCCAAAGGGACCATCTGAGAGTATCACAGCTTCTGAATCCCAAACACGCCTAAAGCGTAGTAGACCATTAGGTTCAAAGGATAAAAATCCTAGAAGGAGAAGCGTAAAGAATAATAAAGATGATACTACAAAAAAAATTCTAAAAGAAGGTCAAAACTTGAGAAATTCTGATATTCCTGAAGAAATCAGTGAACTCGAGACTCAAGTGAATGAAGAACTTCCAATAAGTTCTACTGATGATTAGGTAAATTTAGATCAATCAAAAATGACAGTGGATAAAGTTTTTGCACATATAATGTTGCACTTAAACTCATGCAACAGAGTGAGGATCCTAAGCCTAAATCCATCGAAAAATGTCGATGCAGAGATGATTGGCCTAAATGGAAAGAAGAAATTTAATCTGAGTTGAATTCACTCTTTAAAGGTTAGGTATTTGGACTTGTAGTCCAAACCCATGATGGTGTAAAACCAGTTGGCTATAAATGAGTTTTCGTGCAAAAACGAAATGAGAGAAATAAAATTGTAAGACACAAAGCACGCCTTGATGCACAAGGCTTCTCTCAAAGACCTGGTGTCAACTATGAAGAAACATATTCACCTGTTATGGATGGAATAAATTTTCGATATCTCATCAGTTTGGCTGTTCATTAAAATCTTGAAATACATCTAATGGATGTAGTTACAGCTTACCTTTATGGTTCACTTGACAGTGAAATTACATGAAAATTTCAGAACCTTGAAATACATCTAATGGATGTAGTTACTACTTACCTTTATGGTTCAATTGACAGTTAAATTTACACGAAAATCCCAGGAGAATTTAAATGCCTAAAGCATGTAATAAATCTCGAGAAATATTCTCAGTCAAATTACAAAAATCATTATATGGTCTGAAACAATTAGGGCATATTTGGTATAATCGCCATAATGAGTACTTAATAAATAAAGGATATATAAATGATGTCAGTTGTCCATGCATTTTTATTAAGAAATTAGGTCAGGGATTGTAATACTCACTGTTTATATTGATGATATAAATCTCATTAGAACTCCTGAAGAGGTCTAAAAGGTAATTAAATATTTAAAGAAAGAATTTAAGATGAAAGATTTTGGAAAGATAAAACTTTATCTGGGTCTGCAAATTAAATATTTAGCAGACGAAATTTTTATTTATCAATCTGCCTATACTGAGAAAATCTTAAAATGATTTTATATGGACAAAGCACATCCGTTAAGTACTTCAATGGTTGCCAGATTCCTTGAAGCGAATAAAGATCCATTCCATTCTCAAGAAGAGGATGAAGAACTTCTTGGTCCGGAAGTACCATACCTTAGTTATCATACCCTGGGAGGTTACCCTAGGCGTGGCTGGCACTCAGAGACTATTATTAGCCCCTAAGTGGACCACTCAACCTCTTTGACATTGTTCAATCAACTCATCCGTGGAAGTTTCAATATAGTAGTCAACTAACAAAAGATAATATGAATAAATATATCAAAGAAAGAAAATGGGAATTAAACCATCCAGGCACTATCCATCAATCGTGTATGTGTACGAAGCCTCTATAACTAACATCTAAGAAGGCACCATGATAAGCCATAGGTACCACAATCAAAAGAAGTACTACCATAAAGTTAAATAAATAATCATCCTCCAAAGGCCGTGGAGGACTCACCACGGACTGGAATTAAAGCTTTGAACCTCAACAATTGGGTTGTTGAAGTCCTCTATCTATAGTATCTGCATCATAAAATGATGCAGTGCCAAAGGGGCGTTAGTACATGGAATGTACTGTATGTAAAACGGGCTAAAGGAAAAAGAACATTTTAAGAAGCTGTCATCAATCATTCAGCCTCACCTTAGAATAAGGGACAAGACTTTATCACCTCACTATCCATTAAACATCAAACCATCACATCACATCAGAGTTCTATCCTCATGAAACCCATATGGAAGTTTCTTAGACCTACACCCCATCACCTATGAGCTAGTGATGGTACAACAAAATGATATTGTTGCAGCATTCGCCCAGTACCTTACCAGGGTAAAAGGGCATCCATTAGGGGTTTATAATAATAGCAAGTCCTCTTTTGGGACTAAGAAAACATCCGTTCTCATGGTCCAATCCTTTGCTACGCTGGCCACGTAGGTAATGAGTGTGATGGGACTTACTCTTACTCATTTTCGATGCTCAATACTCCTCCCAGGAGTTGATATACTCATAAGACCATTAATTCATCCAAGATTCCTATCACTCAAACTCTACGGGCAAGACTATCTTTCTAATTTCAAGGATTATGTTCATCCAACTCTATCAGTATAATTCTAGCTAACATAATCATCAAAACTAATCACCTCAGGACTCAGACTCAATCAGACATCACATTCAGACAATCAAGGCTCTAGACATCCTCCTAAATTCATTATTTAAGTATTTACAGTGAGAATTTATAAGAGTTTAATCATAATCACCTAAGTATGTAACTATACAGTAACTTTAAGCATGATGATCATCAATTTAGGGTATGAAAGAATAGTTTAAAGAACATATTCAAGAACTTAGGATGATATGCAAGAATTTAATACAAATATTCAAGAACCCTCAAGAAAATCATAATTCAAGACTTGTAGACAATAATTTACATTCTAACTCTACATTGGCACATGGAAGAACAATTTCATGCTTTTGGGTAGCCTTTACATACCTGGGAATGACGAATCTTTGAAGAATCTTGAATGCCCTTCTGAAATCCTTGCTTTTCGATCCTTTTTCTCTCTTAGACTTAAGGTAGAATTAAAAGATTTAGGATGATTTTGGATTTTAAAATCCTTTTGTACAAAAATACATCTTAAAATTGACCTGGGGATTTAAAAATATACTAAGAAGGACAAAATTTCCCTTCCTGATTAAAAAGAAAAAAAGGCTCCCCATGCACTAGTGCGCGACGCGCACTAGTGTGTTTTTGCACTTTTTCATGAATTTCAGGTCTCATCGAACATTTGAAAATAGACCAAGTGTGGTTTCGCGTCCTCTCCGCATTACGGAAGGGGCGCGAAAACTCTACTATTTTAAGCATTCTTTGAAAAAATTAATAAAATCATTATATGGTCTGAAACAATTAGGGCATATTTGGTATAATCGCCATAATTCGTCCATGAATGATGAGTAAAGGTCAAATAGGGACTCGAATAAACTCTGAATTCATCTCATTCCTCACTCGAGAACACTCGAACTCTCCCTGTCCATCATCTATCTATCTCTATCTTTGATTTCAAGAATGAAATAATATAAGACGTCAACTTAATGGAAAGGAATACTTGGAATTGATAAGAATAAGAACATTTACCTTCAATACTATCATCATTTGGCACGAATAGATGCGGGTATTTGAGTTTCATCGCTTCCTCAATCTCCCACGTAGCTTCCTCAACAAATTGATTCCTCCATAGGTCTTTAATAGAGGCTATGTCGTTGTTCCTCAGCTTACGAACCTGTCAGTCAAGAATCTTGAATGGTATTTCCTCGTATGCTAAACTGTCTTTCACTCCCATACTCTCCACCAGAATCACTAAGGCTGGATCCCCCAAACAATTCATTAACATAGATACGCAAAACACTGGGTGAACTCCTTCTAGCTCAAAAGGCAAGTCTAATCCAAGTCTCTTCTTCTCACGTCCGTATATGATTTTTGGCGACTCTGGGTTGTCTTCAACCTTTCCCTGATGACTTTCACTTTCTCTATAGATTGATGTACAAGGTCAGGCCCAATCAACTTAGCTTCACCCATCTTGAACTAGCTAATCGAGGACCTACATCTCCTCCCGTACAATGCCTCATATGGGGCTATCTGAATGCTGGCATGGTAGCTATAATTATACGCGATCTCAATCAATGGTAAGTGGTCATCCTAGTTTCCTTTGAAATCAATCACACATACCCTTAGCATATCCTTCAAAGTCTAAATAGTGCACTCTGCCTGCCCGTCTATTTGAGGGTTAAAAGTGGTACTCAAATTCACCTTCATACCTAATCCCTTCTGGAAAGATCTCCAAAATTGAGAGGTGAATTAAGCTCCTCTATCTGAGATAATAGACAAGGGAACCCCATGCAGCCTCACAATCTCTTGAATGTAAAGTCGGGCATACTACTCAACTGTATAGGTTATCTTTACCGCCAAAAAGTGGGTTGATTTAGTCATCTTGTCTACAATCACCCATATTGAATCATGTTGCTTTCTGGATCTTGGTAAGCTAGTAATGAGATCCATGTTGATCATCTCCCATTTCCACTGTGAAATCTCAAAGTTCTGAGCTAACTCACAAGGTTTCTGACGTTCAATCTTAACCTGTTGGCAATTGGGCACTTGAAATGAATTCAGCAATGTCTTTCTTCATCCCATTCCACCAAAGACTTCCCTCAAGTCCTGGTACATCTTGGCGGAGCCAAGATGAATGGAATACCTCGTGCTATGAGCTTCGGCCATGATTTTGTCTCAAACACCATCAAAATCAGGTACACACAATCTCCCTTGATACCTTAATACCCCATCTCCCCCTTTGGAAAAAGCCATCACCTTCTGCTTGCGAACCGCTTCTTTCAATTGGAGTAAGACAGGGTTATGGTCTTGCTTCTCTTTCACCTCAGACACTAAGGAAGAAGCATAACCATTCTGAACATTGAGCCCCACCTCATTGTTCTCCTCAAGATGTACTCCCAGTTGAGCAATCTATACACCTCTCGAGCTAGATCTCTCTTCCCCTCCTTTACATGGGCAGTGCTACCCATGGACATCCTGCTAAGAGCATCAACAACAACATTAGCCTTACCTAGTGGTAGAGGATGCTCATATCATAATCCTTAAGCAACTTCAGCCACCTCCTCTGCTGTAGGTTGAGCTCTTGCTGACTGAATATGTATTGCAAGCTCTTATGGTCAGTGAACACGTCCATATGCACTCCATACAGATAGTGATGCCAGATTTTCAGTACAAACACCATTGCTGCCAATTCAAGTTCATGAGTGAGATAATTCTTCTCATGGACCTTAAGCTGCCTAGAAGCATAAGTTATCAGCACCTTCCCATTTTGCATAAGTACACAGCCCAAACCCACTCTAGATGCATCACAGTATATCACAAAGTCACTCATCCCATCTGGCAAGGTCAACACTGGTGTTGTAGTCAATCTAGTCTTCAACTCCTGAAAGCTCTTTTCACATGCCTCAGACCACTAAAACTTGTGCAATAAAATCAAGGCAAGATCATTTTCCAACTCAATTTTTTGCACGAAAGCTCTTTTCACATGCCTCAGACCACTAAAACTTGGCATTTTTCCGAGTCAGATTTGTCAACAGGGCTGACAGAGAAGAGAATCCTTTAATAAATTTGCGGTAGTACCTGGCCAGACCCAAGAAACTTCTTATTTTAGTGGGAGAAATGGGTCTTGGTCAGTTCTTAACTACCTCAATCTTTTGAGTATCCACTCGAATACCATCTTCCGAAACAACATGGCCCAAGAAGGCCACTGACTGGAGCCAAAACTTACACTTGGAGAATTTTTCATACAACTCATGATCTTCGAGTGTTTGCAAAACCACTCTAAGGTGATTTGCATGCTCCTCCTCATTCCTCGAATATACCAGAATGTCATCAATAAGCATGATCACAAACATGTCAAGATATGGTCTGAATACCCTCTTTATCAAGTCCATAAAAGTTGCGGCTGCATTTGTCAACCCAAAGGATATGCCCAAGAACTCAAAATGGTCATATCATGTCCTAAAAGCTATCTTAAAAATGTCATTTTCCCTCACCTTCAACTGATGGTAACCCGATCTGAGGTCTATCTTGGAGACCTAAATGCTGTCTTTAGAATGTCACTTTCCCTCACCTTCAACTGATGGTAACCAGATCTGAGGTCTATCTTGGAGAAATAAGTAGCACCCTGAAGCTGGTCAAAGAGGTCATCTATTCTAGGAAGAGGGTACTTATTCTTTATGGTAACCGTGTTCAACTGCCGGTAGTCTATGCACATTTTCAAAGACCCATCTTTCTTATGCACGAATAGGACAGGAGCACCCAAGGTGAGACACTAGGCCTTATGAAACCTTTCTCTAATAAGTCTTTCAACTGCTCTTTCAATTCTGTGGGCAAAGCTTTTAAGTTGGGGTGAGACACTAGGCCTTATGAAACCTTTCTCTAATAAGTCTTTCAACTGCTCTTTCAATTCTGTGGGGGCTATTCTATAGGGTGAAATTGAGATAGGTTTGGTTTCGGGATGAATATTAATCCCAAAGTCAATCTCCCTATCAGGATAGACTCAGGGAAGATCATCAGGAAAGACATCAGGAAACTCATTCACTATTGGGACTGACTCGAGAGTAGAAGATTCAATATCATCAGACTTTATTCGCACGAGGTAGTAAATATAAACCTTGGATATCAACTTCCTAGCTCTAAGATAAGATATGAATTTTCCCTTAGGGGTAACAGAACTCCATTTCCACTCTAAGATATACTCATTAGGAAATTGGAACTTGACAATCTGGGTTCTACAGTCAACAGCAATATAGCAAGTATGAATCCAATCCATGCCTATTATTAGATCAAAATCAACCATCTCCAACTCTATCAAATCAGCTAAAGTGTCCCTATGATAAATAGACACCACACAATCCCTGTAAACCCTATCAGCTAGGATAGACTCCCTAGTAAGAATAGAAATAGCAAAAGGCTCATACAGACACTCAGGGAAAACCCCAAACTTACAAGCCACATAAGGAGTTATAAAAGATAAAGTGGCACCTCGATTAATCAATGCATAACAATCAAGGGAAAAGACTCGAAGCATACCCGTGACAACATCTGGTGTGGCCTCCTTATCCTGTCAACTACCCATAGCATAAAGGCGGTTAGCCCCACCACCTATAACCATAGTAGCAGCCCTCTACTAGTTACCCATTAGGGGTGCTGTCGAAGACTGAGCTCTGTTGTTCTCTTTACCTCGCCTCCTCTTCAAGCACTCCTACTAGAAGTAACTCGCCTGTCCACATAGGAAACAAATATCTGTGCCCAGGAGGCACCTACGCAGATGAAGTTTCCCACAGGTGCTACAAGGTGGCTTTCCCCTTAAGCCTTATGTCACACTGGCCTGAGATTGGGTGCCCGGGGTCCTAGGATTCTGGTCACTCTGGATTTATGGTCATACCTGCTTGGATGTACGGGCACACTTGCTGTCGAAGGTACGGGATGTGATGATCTCTTCTGGAAATAGGATTTATCACCCCTATTCTGTCTCTGCGGGCTAGGCTCATATCCCGCTGACTTCGTCTTTCTGCTCAAATGCTCTTCCCTATCCCTCCTCTTATCCTCCTCTATCTACTGGGCATACACCGCAAGTCTGGAGATGTCTATACCAGGAATCAACAAAGCAACCTTACACTCTTTCTGCAGATGTCTAGCTAGGCCAGACACAAATCTCCGCATCCTCTGCCTCATATCATTCACCATATCTGGAGTATACCTTGACAATTTGATAAACTTAAGGCTATACTCCTTCACAGTCATTCCTCCCTTCCTCAGATTCACAAACTCTTCTGCCTTTGCCTCTCTCAACTCTTGAGGAAAGAAGTGATCAAAGAAGGTGATTTCAAACTCATCCCATATTGTCGGCTCCGCATCCTCACCTCTACTCTCTTCCCATTGAATGTACCATACATTAGCCACATCCTTTAGCTGGAAGGACGCAAGATCAACTCCCTCAATCTCGGTCGCATGTATAACCCTCAAAACTTTGTACATCTTGTAAAGAAGTTTTGTGGGTCCTCCTCTACCTTCAACCCCATATACACAAATGGGTTCATCCTCAAGAAATCCCTGAGCCGAGCCGCAGTTGAGGGCTCCTGCAAATTAGGAGCCTATGAACCATGGCTATTTCCTTGGGATGCCACCAACTAAGTCAGCATGGTGATGGGTCGTTCGAATTCTGCCTCAGTAGTGGGAGCTGGCTGGGGCTGAGCAGAGGGCGCCTGAGGGACCTCAGCAGTCCTAGCGGGGCATCCCCTTCTCCTAGTCTGAGTCTGAATCTGAACCTCCAGTGGGGTATTCTCAGCGACAGGAGCAGTAACATCTCTCTAAGTGTTTGTTCTCTTTGGCGACATTTTTTGTAAGCGTAAAATGTACGAGTTAAAAGCAAAATTTCACAAGTTAACTCTATAGCACAAACTCAGATTATAGATGAAGAATAACATTTCTTAATGTCCTATAGCCTCCTGCTTATGAAGTATGGTACACAACACACCCATAAACAAGACTCTACTAGACACGAATTCGTAGACTCCCTAGGACACTTAAACTCTGGGCTTTGATACCAAGTTTGTCAGGCCCCAGGAGGGTACCCTAGGCATGACTGGTACTTGGAGACTATTGCTAGCCTCCAAGCAGACCACTTAGCCTCTTTTCCATCGTTCAATCAACTCATCAGCGAAAGATTTAATACAGTAGTCAACTAACAAAAGATAATATGAAAAAATATCTCAAAGAAAGGAAACGGGAATTAAACCATCCCAACACTATCCATCAACTCTCTATGTATATGAAGCCTCTATAACTAACATCTAAGAAGGCACCATGACAGGCCACGGGTGCCACAATCAAAAGAAGTACTGCTATAAAGGTAAATAAATAACCATCCTCCAAAGGCTGGGGAGGACTCACCACGGACTGGAATCAAAGCTCTGAACCTTAACGATTGGGTTGTTGAAGTCTTCTATCTATAGTGTCTGTATCATAAAATGATACAGCACCAAAGGGACGTTAGTACATAGAATATACTGTATGTAAAACGAGCTAAAGGAAAAGGAACATTTTAGCAAGCTCTCGTCAATCACTTAGTCTCACCTCAGAGTAAGGGACAAGACTCTATCACCTCACTATCCATCAAACATCAAACCATCACATCACATCACATCAATCAGAGTTCTATCCTTATGAAATATATCTAGGAGTTTTTTGGACCTACACCTATCACCTATGAGCCGGTGAGAGTACAATAAAGCGATATTGTGGCATCCGCCCTGTACCTTGCCGGGGTAAAAAGTCGTACATTAGGGGTTTATAATAATAGTAAGTCCTCTTTTGGGACTAAGGAAACATCCGTTCTCACAATCCAATCTTCTTCTACACTGGCCACACAGGTAATGAGTGCGAGTGAGACTCACTCTTACTCATTTTCGGTGTTCAATACTCCTCCCAGGACTTGACATGCTCATAAGACCATAAATTCATCCAAGATTCCCATCACTCAAACTCTACGGGCAAGACTATCTTTCCAATTTTAAGGGATTATGTTCATCCAACTTTATCAGTATAATTCTAGCTAACACAATCATTAACACTCATTACCTCAGGACTCAGACTCAATCAAACATCACATTCAGGCAATCAAGGCTCTAGACATCCCCCTAAATTCATTATTCAAGTGTTTACGGAGAGAATTTATAAGAGTTTAATCACAATCAGGTAAGTATGTAAGTATACAGTAACTTTAAGCATGATGATCATCAATTTAGGATATGAAAGTATAGTTTAAAGAACATATTCAAGAACTCAGGATAATATCCAAGAATTTAATACAAATATTCAAGAACCTTCAAGAAAATCATAAGTCAAAACTTCTAGACAATAATTTACATTTTAACTCTACATTGGCACATGGAAGAATAATTTCATACTTTTGGGTAGCCTTTACATACCTGGGAATGACAAATCTTTGAAGAATCTTGAATTCCCCTCTGAAACCTTTGTTTTCCCCTCCTTTTTCTATCTTAGACTTAACGCAGAATTAATAGATTTAGAATGGTTTTGGGTTTCAAAACCCTTTTGTACAAAAACACATCTTAAAATCGACTTGGGGATTTAAAAATACACTGGGAAAGATGAAAATTTTCTTCCTGATTAAAAAGAAAAAGAAGGGCTCCCCATGCACTAGTGCTCTAATTTTTCAAAAATAGACCAAGTGTGGTTCGCGTCCTCTCTGCATCCCAGAAGGGGTGCGAAAACCCCACTGTCTTTGAAAAAATTACTTCATATTTTTTTGCTATAAAGACAAGTCAAGACCATTTTCCAACTCAATTTTTCACACTGATCGTAAATCCAACTCAGATTTTTCATCAGAGCTTGGGAAGATATGTTGCGCGCACGACAAAGTTTAGGGATTTTTAGTAATTTCATGGGGGTGTTACATCAGTGTTATTGGACCACTTATGTTGAGACCTGATATAACATTTGTTGTTAATGTGCTAGCAAGGTATAGTTCTTCCCTAACGCGAAGGCATTGGAACGGTATCAAGCATATTTTGTGATACCTAAAAGGTACAGTTGATATGAGTTTGTTTTATACTAACAAAGACTGTACAGAACTTGTTGGTTATACAAATGCAAGTTATTTATCAATTCCACATAAAGTTCAATCTTAAACAAGCTATCTATTTACGTACGGAGGAGCTGCTATATCATGGTGATCTATAAAGCCGTCCATCATTGCTACTTCTTCAAATCATGCTAGAATAATAGCAATTCATGAAGCAAGTAGAGAATATGTGTGATTAAGATCGATGATACATTCCATTCAAGAGAAGTGTGGACTGAAAAATGATGTCCAAGCACCCACGGTCATATTTGAAGCTTAATTAAAAGGTAGCTTCATAAAAGGAGATAGAACGAAATACATTTCACCAAAATTATTCTTTACACATGATCTTCAAAAGAAAGGTGATATTGATTTACAACAAATTCATTTGAGTAATAATCTGATTGCAGATTTATTCACTAAGACATTACCGATGTCAAAATTTGAGAAGCAAAGATATAAGATTGGAATGTGACGTCTCCAAGATATCAGATAAAGTTTTTATTAGGGGGAGTACGTATAATACATGTTCTACACTTTTTTCCTTAATCAAGGTTTTGTCCCATTGGGTTTCTCTGGTGAAGTTTTTAATGAGGCAACACTTAAAGCGTATTACAAGATATGTGTACTCTTTTTCCTTCACTAGGCTTTTTCCTACTGATTTTTTCCTAGTAAAGTTTTAACGAGGCACATTATTTATGAACATTCGAGGGGAAGTCTTATAAATACATTGAATGAGTGGATTGTCCATTTAGTTAATACATGAACTTCTTACATTCATTTATTCATGTTCCCTTATTAAGTATGACATTTAATATGGTGACTTTTGGAGTGATTTCTCAACCTATAAATAAGGTTATCATTCACCCTTTGTAAGACACACTTTAAGCGATAAAAAGTTTTCTTTATATAGCACTCCATTTGTCTTCCTTTTACTTCAATATTCTTATATTTTTCTTTATTTTACAACATGTCAAGAGATAAAAATATTCTCTATTTAGCACTCCATTTATCTTCCTTTTACTTCAATATTCTTATATTTTTCTCTATTTTACAATAAAGATCAAATTTAAAAAATTTTGGCAACTAAAAGTAAACGGAGGGAGTATTTAACTTGAATTATATGTGTGTGTGTGTGTGTGAGAGAGAGAGAGAGAGAGAGAGATCAAAATCTTGCAAAATCTCTTGGAATATATGAAGATCTAAGGTTTGTTAAGGAGGAAAAGCATTCTTAAGAGAATATTTTTCAATTCTTTCATATTTGATTAATTTTTTTGAAACATATTTTCTTTAAGAAAATAAATTGCTTAAGAAAAAAAATAATTTTTCTAATAAAATAAGGAAAATAAGTTCTATAAGTAATATTACACATTGAATGTGTTCTCTCTCACCACCCACACCCCTAACCCCACCTCTATATCCTATAATTCATATTTGCCTAACTTTATATAAACTAGTTTATCTTACGTGCATTGCACGTGTGTAACACGTCAAATAGTGAATCGCTATAACATACATATTAAGAGTTTAACTGCAATATGAAAAGACATCAAACACGTTCACCATAGAATTTTTGGATTCTATTTTTTAAAAAAAAATTAGTGTGTTAGTAGAAAATTTTGAAAGACGATTTTGTCTAAAACAAAGAAGTATTATCTTACTTGAGATATTATTTTACCTGAATAGATGAAACTTGTGAATAGAGCGAGATGTTAGTTATAAAATAAGAGAAATTTTTAAATAGTGAAAATTTATTAGATTCAACTAACTAAACTAAAAGTGAAAAAGAAAGGGGAAAGAATATGAAACAAAGAACGTGAGTATGTAATATAAGTAAACTTGAGAATCAAATTGAAGCTCGGAAAAAAGTGTAAAATAAGATCCAGCACCACTTAGCACAAATTGATGAAGGGGATGAATGAATCAAGTAAAGCGAGAAAGAAATTGATTGCAATTGTAAAATAAGAAAATACAAGACAAACAATGAGTGTTAATGATTGATGAACCAAAAGTTGAAATTGATGTGTTTTTATAGAAGTAGAGAAGTCGAGAAGTCATAAATAAAAAATGATAGGAAATAATATTATCATATTTAGGACAAAACTTTTCATTATATAATTAACATTCATGGTGAAATTACAAGAACTTTTATTGAAATAGTAGAGTCATGAAGAAAAAAGGAAAAAAATTAATAAACTAATTAATTATGAAAATATTAAGAGAATAATTAAGGAAAATTAAATGACCTTTAATCTAAATGAATTCTTTGACATGAATTTCTCATACTGTTTATTAAACTCTTTTTGGACGTTTTTTTTTTACTTTTTTGTGCCTATTTTTATGAGAGATGGTTTTTCAAATTTTTTTTTTTGCTTATTGTAACAAGCCATCTTGAGAGGAGACGTTCCTCATCGGTAAAACACAGGAGAGACACTGGGTATATAAAGTAATGGTCTCTATACTGTGAGGCACCTTTTGGGGTGAGTCCAAAGGAATCCGTGGTGGGCTAGGCTCAAGAGCGGACAATACCTCACAGTGTTGGGTCAGGTCGTTACGGATGGTATTAGAGCTGCTCCTCTGTCAGTCTTGTCGATGTGGGGATAGAGTTCACCTGAGTTCAGAAAAATCCCAATGAGGTGGGGCAAACCTCAATGCTGAGTCTAGGCAAATCTCATGCGGTGGAGCAAACCTCAATGATGATGCTGAGTCCATAGAAGGGGTGTATGTAACAACCAATCTTGAGAGGAGATGTCCCACCTCAGCAAAATACAGGAGAGATGTTGGGTATATAAAGTAATGGACTGGTTTATATACTGTGAGACGCCTTTGGGGGTAAGCTCAAAGGGACAAATCCATGATGGGCTAGGCCCAAGAGCGGATAATACTTCACAGTGTTGGGTCAGGTCGTTACACTTATTATACTGGAAGTTTTTTTATTTTTCTTCTTTAGATAAAGTCTATTCTAGTTAGAAAAAGATTCTTCATGTATGAATTTAATTATAGTATGAAAATTTTTTCTATTTATTTTTTATTATATTTAATATTAAATATTATTAAAATAATGATACAATAATTAAAAATAATGGTAAAAAGATGATTTTGTCTAAAGCAAAGTCTTTTAAGACAAAAAGTTCAAACAACATTATTAAGAACCTTCACACTTTTAATATAACTAGTTTAGCTTACGGGCGTTGCACGTGTGCGTCACCTCTTTATAGTGAATCACTATAACATACATACTAAGAGTTTAACTGGAATGTGAAAATACATCAAACACGTTCACCACAAAATTTTTGGATTCTATTTAAAAATAAAATTAGTGTGTTAGTAGAAAATTTTGAAAAGACAATTTTGTCTAAAACAAAGAAGTATTACCTTACTTGAGATATTATTTCACCTGAATAGATGAAACTTATGAATAGAGCGAGATGCTAGTTACAAAATAAGAGAAATTTTTAAATAGTGAGAATTTATTGGACTTAACTAATTAAACTAAGGGCATAATATAATCTCGATGAAGCAAGTTAAGGTAGCGTAACAATTAATATTATTTTCAAGCAAGTTAAGCTAACATAAAAATTAATATTATTTTCTTCAAATTCAAAAAAGTGAAAAAGAAAGGGGAAAGAATATGAAACAAAGAACGTGAGTGTGTAATATAAGTAAACCTGAGAATCAAATTGAAGCTCGGAAAAAAGTGTAAAATAAGATCCAGCACCACTTAGCACAAATTGATGAAGGGGATGAATGAATCAAGTAAAGCTAGAAAGAATTGAAGTTTGGAAAAAAGTGTAAAATAAGATCCAGCCCCACGTAGCACAAATTGATGAAGGGGATGAATGAATTAATTAAAGCGAGAAAAAAATGGATTGCAATTGTAAAATAAAAAAAATATAAGCCAAATTGTTGATTGTTAATGATTGATGAATCAAAAGTTGAAATTGAAGTGTTTTTATAGAAGTAGAGAAGTCATAAATAAAAAATGATAGGAAATAATATTTTATCATATTTAGGACGAAACCTTTCATTATATAATTAAGATTCATGGTGAAATTACAAAAAAATGATAGGAAATAATATTATCATTTTTAGGACAAAACCTTTCATTATATAATTATGATAATGGTGAAATTAGAAGAACTTTTATTGAAATAGTAGAGTCATGAAGGAAAAAGGAAAAAAATTGATAAACTAATTAATTATGAAAATGTTAAGAGAATAATTAAGGAAAATTAAATGATCCTTAATCTAAATGTATTCTTTGACATGAATTTCTCATACTTTTTTTAAAACTCTTTTTGGATGTATTTTTTTAATTACTTTTTTTGTGCCTATTTTTATGAGAGTGGTTTTTCAAACCTTTTTTTGCTTATTATATTGAAAGTTTTTTATTTTTCTTTTTTAGATAAAGTCTATTCTAGTTAGAAAAAGATTCTTCATGTATGAATTTAATTATAATAATAAGGAAATTTTTTTTTGAACGTGTTCTTTTTTTTTAACTTTTTTTTGGGCCTATTTTTATGGGAGATGGTTTTTTAAACCTTTTTTTTTTTGCATTTTTTTTAGATCGAGTCTATTCTAGTTAGAAAAAAATTCCATGTATGAATTTAATTCTAATAAGAAAATTTTCTCTATGTAATTTTATTATATTTATTATAGTTAATATTAAATATTATTAAAATAATAATATAATAATTAAAAATAATGGTGAAAAGACAATTTTGTCTAAAGCGAAGTCTTTTAATGAAGGGCAAAAAGAGAAAAAAATTAAGGAAATTTTTTTTGAACGTGTTCTTTTTTTTTTAACTTTTTTTTGGGCCTATTTTTATGGGAGATAGTTTTTCAAACCTTTTTTTTTATTATTATATTGGAAGTTTTTTATTTTTCTTTTTTTAGATCAAGTCTATTCTAGTTAGAAAAAACTTCCATGTATAAATTTAATTATAATAAGAAAATTTTGTCTATTTAATTTGTATTATATTTATTACAGTTAATATTAAATATTATTAAAATAATAATATAATAATTAAAAATAATAGTGAAATATAATTTTATCTAAAGTGAAGTCTTTTAATGAATGGGAAAAAAGAGAAAACAATTGACAAACTAATTAATTATGGTAAAAAAAAAAAGTTGAAAAACCAATTAATGGTAAACATACTTTTTTTTAATATTAAGAGAATAATTAAGGAAATTTTCTTTTGAACGAGTTCTTTTCTTTTTTTAAAAAAACTTTTTTGTGCCTATTTTTATGGGAGATGTTTTTTCAAACCTTTTTTTTGCTTATTATATGGGAAGTTTTTTATTTTTCTTTGTTTAGATCAAGTCTATTCTAGTTAGAAAAAGCTTCCATGTATGAATTTAATTATAATAAGAAAAAATTTTCTATTTAATTTTTATTATATTTATTACAGTTAATATTAAATATTATTAAAATAATAATATAATAATTAAAAATAATGATGAAAAGACAATTATGTCTAAAGTGAAGTCTTTTAATGAAGGGCAAAAAGTTCAATCAACATTAATAGTGAAAAGACGATTTTGTCTAAAGCAATGTCTTTTAATGAAGGACCAAAAGTTCAAACAACATTATTAAGGACGTTCACACTTTTAATATAACTAGTTTCAGTCTACGTGTTTTGCATGCATGTGTCACGCTAATTTAAAAATTACATATAATAATACTTGTCATTAAATAAACACAATATTCATATAAAAAATAAATAAATAATATTAGTTTGATGTAATAATTTAGTCTATTGTGAAACGACAAAGATGAGAAAATCAATTCAATTGTTTATAATATAGACATGTTAATCATTTTTTAGTACATAAAGTAATAATTTAGAGTTGAATAATTAGAAGTTGAATAGTTAACTGATTAAAATTTAATGTAACAAAAGAGTCCTAAATATAAATAAAGAGTAGTTTAATTTTTTCAACATAATTTTACTGAATTTTTTTCTTTTAAATTTGTTGTATTACATACTTTTATTAAAAAAATATTTGATAGTCAAAATTTTAGGTAATTATTTTCAAAGAATAGTCCTAAATGAAAAGAAAATTCTAAATATAAAGAAATTCTAATCCAAAAATAGTGAAAAGACGATCTAAAGTAGCGTATTTTAATAAAAGGCAAAAAGTTCAATCAACGTTTGACCTTCACACTTTTAATATAGTATAGATTGATAAAATATTATTTTATTTAGTAATTAAATAAAATTGAAAATTAAATAAAATTGAAAATTAAGTCTATTTTTTTTTCTTTTTTTGCTTTTTAATTAACATTTGTCAAAAAAAATGTGAAAAGACGATTTTATCTAAAGAGAGATGTTTAAATGAATGACAAAAAGTTTAAATAACATTATTAAGGATCTTCACACTTTTAATATAATATATATAGATAGATAGATACATTATTTATCAAAAAAAAAATATATTCTACGAGAGCATCTCCATTTAATTATATGGAGCACATGCACTCATAGTTTATAAAAGACACAATACCCAATTTGGCACTCCAACTTGGTTCTAACTTATAAGTTGGAACTTAAACTTTGACACTTTATAATTAGGCACTCCAACTTCCCAAATTCTTAACAAATAAACACACAACAATGACATGGCATAGAATGTGAC
>DF365386.1:0-11158 GCA_000787875.1 Solanum virginianum
TTAATATTATACAGAGTATATCAGCTGAGGGAAGACTATTATGCATAATGAAGGTGTGCTCTGCATTGAACCTCCACTTAGTGAAACAATAAATTTTACTCCAGAGTCGTAGTGGTCTCAGACTTGAACTAATTAATTTGCATACTTCCCCTTTTTAAAAATTCTCTTTACACTATTCCAACTCAAGTAGATAAAATTTTAGGATCGTTACACCAACATACCTTTCCCAAGTGTAAGAATTTTTCAGTGAACTTTGGAAAATTATGGATGGATTGATTTATACATTTTCTTGATACTGAACATCCCCTCATGTGTATACCTCTGCAACTCTTCAATCGTATCCACATTTATAATCCATTTTCGAGCCTCAAAAATCTTCCTAACAAGCCAACATGCTTGTTTAGGAACTGATATTTCATCTAAGGATTTTTCTTTGATGTAGAAGCTGTGAATTTATCTAACCCACAAATTATCTTTCTTTAGAGCTACAACCCATATGGCTCCCTTTTCCATAAATGGTAGTCTATTAATCTCAATCCTCTTGCAGGTTTAGGCTTACACGGTGTTTTTCAAGTCACCAAAGCTCTTTTAGATTTTTTTAATATTCCCTGTCCATAAAAAAAGTTCGACATAAATTATTACCCTTGCAGAAGTGGATTCGTTTAGAAGACATTTTTCAAGCAGGTTGTGCCCAAGATTTTGTAACACATTCACTTTTTTTTAAATAAATTTTTTAAATCAATCCACTTCATATTAATTATTATAGTATAGTGGTGGAATTACCTTATTTTGACCAGAAGTTTCAAGTCGAGCTTATTGGGTATGAAGAAAATAATAAACCCTATAGTGTGTCATTCAAATTTAGTTAGAACTTCAATATAACTCTGAACATCAAATGAAAAACTCACCAATACAGATTATTAGTGTACAATTTATTTTACACACAATGGGCATTATATATTCAAACATTTACTAAAATTGACTAAAACTACATATCTATCTATACTATATTAAAAGTGTGAAGGTCCTTAATAATGTTGTTTGAACTTTTTGCCCTTCATTAAAAGACTCCTCTTTAGACAAAATCGTCTTTCCACTATTTTTTAAAATTATTATATCATTATTTTAATCATATTAAATATTGGCTATAACAAATATAATAAAAATTACATGAAGAAGATTTTCTTATTATGGTTAAACTCCTATATGGAGAATCTTTTTTCAACTAAAATAGACTTAAAAAAATAAGTAATTTTCTTTTGTTGGACTCCTATATCAAAACTAAGAGCCCGTTTGGCTTAATTGCAAAAAAATAACTTTTAAAAAGTACTTTAGAAGCACTTTTTAAAATGCTGAAATTTGTTTGAAAAATAAGTAACTATGTGTTTGGATAAAAGTGTTGTAGCTAAAAAAAAATTGTTGATGTGTTTGGTACATAAGTGATGTTAAGCAACTTTTTAATTAAAAATGTCTGAAATACCTTTCAAGCTGTTAACATTATAAAAACTGATTACTTTAAGATTTTGAAGCAAGCCGAGAATGTACTAGTAATAATTTTGCAGTAAAAACTAATGAAAAAATAAAAGAAATAGTGAAATTTACATTAATGACAAAGAAGGAAGAACCCAAGCTTTGTGAAAAGAGAGCGCGGCAAGAAGAGTGTTGGGTTGTGGTTTGAATTGAAATAATGAGAACAAATATTTTTGGGAATATGAAAAAACATTTAGGGTAAAAAGATAATTTTTTTATCAAACTATAACAATTTTTAAGTTAAAAATAAAAAATTGGGGATGCTGTTTTTAACTTTTAACTAAGCAAATTTTAACTTTTTTAAGCTGTTTTGAAAATTGTCAAATACTTTTATAAGCTAAAAAAATGTAAAAACAGGTTTGACCAGCTTTTAAGCTAAGTCAAACAAGCTCTAAGTATTTTTCTTTTATAAAACTCCTAAAATTATCAACTACGTATGCTATTAAATATGAAAAAAAATTCTTTATTTGGATAAAAGTCTTATAGCATTTTTCCCCCATGGGCACGAGACCAAAAAGTCCAAATATTAATATGTCTTTATTTTAAATAATTCTTCCACTTAATTACAAAATTAGTTAGCATCAAACCTTGACATGAGGCAAATATTTTTGGCAAAATATGTAACCAAATTTCTCTATTTCTTTTTCCAAATTTTGAGACCATACCACATCAAGAAAACTCCTTGACTATAACAAATATAATAAAAATTAAATAATTTTTTTTTCTTATTATAGTTAAACTCAGAATCTCTTTTCATTTAAAATAGATTTTTAAAATTAAGTAATTTTCTTTTACTGGATTCTTATATATCAAAATTAAATATTTTTTTTATTAGACTCCTAAAATTACCAATTAATATACTATTAAATGTGAAAAATCTTCTTTATTTAGGTAAAAGTCTTATAGTATCCCCCCTCCCCCCCTACTCACGTGCCCTTTGTGGGTAGAATACGGCCTTCACAATTAAATTATTTGTAATTTCTTTAAGGTTGGTTATTTTATCTTGAAAAGAAATTATAATATTTAATACTTCTAACCTAATTAGGAATTTACCTTATATAACAAAAAAAAACTATACAATAATTCTATTTATGAATTTTTGGATCAAATTTGCACAAAAACACAGCTTGCTAGAGGGATTCGAGTCTATGGGGGTCTCTCTTATCAATTAATATAATAATTTTGGTTTATGTTTATTTCTTGTGTTGAAGCCAGGCCCGATATAAATTTTAATTAGTTCTTACGTTTTTTATTGTCTTGCTATTAGTTTTTTTATGTTATTATTTGTTATTTTATTTTTATTTGTTGTTATCTATTTTTTTTGTACTTTTGTTACTTTTTTAGTGATTATTTTTTCTTGAATCGATTGTCTAATAGAAAAATTTCTCTTTATCGTCTCTGAAATAGGGGTAAGATTTATGTATCCTCTATCCTTCCTAAACCGAACTCTGTGAAACTACACTAGGTAAGAATTGTTATTTATAGTTGTTGTTGTATATTATTAGTTTTTATTATTATTATATGTTTGTATTGACAACACATTAAAATAAATATAAACTCAATAACCTCTAATTCAACCCTTTTTAATTCAAGTAATATAATTGTACATAACATGTTGTAGCTTGATATGATAACCATAATTAGTTTTACTCCTTTTATATTTAGGAGTCTTTTTAAAAATTAAATTTTAATTAATTAATTAATTATCTAACTCTTATCTATTCAATTCCAAATAATTAATTTGTGTGTTCATAAACTATTAACATAATTAAATTAATTTTCTCATCTTTATCCGTTCATAATAGATTAAATTATTGCATCAACTTAATAACATTTATTTGATTAATATTAATATAAATATTATATTATTCTAATATCAAGTATTATTTATATATATTTTTTAGATTGACACTACACATACCTCCGGCACGTACACTAAACTAATTATTAACAAAAGTAGATAAACTACTATAAAAAGGATAGTTAATGATGTCCACAGATTAAGAATAAAACATATCTAAAGAAACCCAATCTAAAGATACTACAATACAAAACTAGCGTCTTACATGTGACTAATAATGTGGGTGGGCCAACAAGCTTATTAGGATTCAATTTTTTTATTTTTTTAAAAAAAATCTTGTTCTTTACCATCTTTAATTAATTCATGTTCAGTATTATAAGTATTGTATTGGAGTATTTTGCTAACGATAATAATAACAGAGAAAGAAAAAACAAAATTTAAAATTGAATATCGTGTCGTGTCACGTAATTAGAAAAGAGTTAATCATAAAAAATTTCATTAAATTTGACATATTTCATATTTAAAAGAGTAATTAAAATTTTTAATTACCTGACCCACTTTTTGGCTGCACGTAATGATAGAAGCATGTCCTAGTGAACTAATAATTGTATAGTTAAGTGTATTATTAAATCTTTTTGTCAAGTTAAGAGTACTGCATGCAATCTGCAACTAAGGATATGTAATGTCTTTTTAGGACATTCAACGACACCATATTAGGATGGGCATAAATAACATAACAATCGTTTTAGTCGGATATTTTTACTTGTTACTATTTAATTTGACATAATAATTAAGAAATAAATTATTAATAGAGATATTTTATTATATTATTCTCATTAATTCATGTTTAAAACTCTTTTTGGTTAGATTTATTTATCAAATATTTGTTAATTTAATTTTTACTTTTATTTATCATTTTTGACAAATCAAGATAGGATAAATTTTTTTCTACTATACCTTCAATTTATTAATATTGATTTAATGTCTTTAAAAAATATAGCAAATCAAATATGTATGGGACCCTATCAATCCATTTTGGTAAAATGATAAATTCGTTATACTAATAATTGTACTCTTAATAAGTCTGTCAAATCAAAATTTGATAAGTAAATCCGAAAGGATAGAGTATTAGATCTTAAAAAATAATTTGGAGAATAGTATTTAATGTTAAGAATAAAATATGGGAAGAAATAATTATTCTTTTCTGATATGTCAACAGTATCAAATAAAAATAATTTTTTTTTTAAAAAATAAGTGATAAATAAAAATGAACGTAATAAACTTGCAAAAAAAAAAAGGAATAATTTATCAATTTTAAAACGCTGATTTATACAAATATCCTATTTTTTGTATTTTGATCCTATTTTAAAAGTCACACAAATATTGCCATGGTGAAATTATCCTTTTGACTTAACAATTTTAGGTTCGAATCTAGTAATTGTTCACATATTATTCAATCTTACAAGCAAAATATTGAACTGTTATTTCATGTTTATAGTGATTTCGATCATCACTCAATACGATTTTTAAAGTTTATAAATTATCAAAAAAAATAAAAAGTAGAATATTTAAAAATGATCTTTGAAAAATTATATTAAAAAAAGGAACTTTAATTTAGTAAATGCTAAAACATTATATTGTATATATAAACATAAATATTAAATGAAATATTATTTATACAAATTTTGAAAACCTTTAAATATTCTTAACAAGCAATAATATTGTTCAAAATAAAGGAGACTTTAATTAAAGATGACTCAAGATGAAAAAGAGAAAAAGAGAAGCAAAGGCAACCACAGACTACTAGAAGTAGAATAATTATTAGTTAGGTTTACTTTAGTATATTTAATTAATCAGGTTTGGTACTTTAGTTAGTTTAGTACTAGAATAACTTATTAGATGATACTAGAGATGATTTTCTCATTTTTATAAGGAAAAAAAAAAAGATGATGTTGACTTTGACAAAGGCAAAACCAAAAAAGGAAGAGGCAAAAGATATTGTTCCCAATATATTTAAAAATTATTATTAGGATGGCTCTTGAATGTGTTGTTTTTTATTAAGAATAGAGATCAGAAGGATATAAAATTTTATCTCAAGCTAAAAATACTATTAATATGATTTAGAAATGAATAATTATTTTATGAGATAGAGTAATGTATAGTCGGATATTCGAAAGCTTAAAACATTTTGATTATGGCGATTTTACATACGTATATTTTAAGATGTTATAATATAACTCATAATTTAACTAAATTTTTATAATGAAAGAAATTTCTTTTAAAAAAAATTCAATTAATAACTTACGAGAATAACAATATTATCTTTCGGGTTATAATGTATATGATTTATTAGAATTCAAAAGACCCTAACATAATAATAAGGGAAAATGAGTTTTAACTTTATGTACATTCAGGTTATAATGTATATGGTTTACTACATCATCATGTCAATGGAGTCACAATTAAAATATAAATTTTACTAGTTCTAAAATATATGTTTTAATATCGAAATCGTACTTTTAATATGTTCAATATAAAAAAAATAAAATTTAATAACTTACGAGAATAACAATATTATCTTTCGTTATAAGGATTAGGAAAATGTTACCGAAGAAATCAAAATATATATTAATACTCCTATATATGGTATGTGATTGGTCAATATATATTAATAATATGAATATTTTTTTTTATCCTATATTACACATGAAGTAATTCCAAGAGGAATGATAGATAATATCCAACTTCCCAAGTCCACCCATACCATTAATCTTCTCTTGTCCTTGTCATTGAGTTGACTATATACGTATCCTAGTCTACAATACCTATACTGCTTTTGCTTATTTTTACTCGTTCATCTTTGGATTTTATACGTTTTTATAAGAATAGTTATTAATATAAATATTTATTACAGTATTCATATTATTTGACTTGAAAAATAATTTAAAAATAAATAATTAATATTAAAATAAAATATAAAAAATAATTATGTTTTCTTGTTATGTTAAATGTAAGAAGCGAAACAATAACTTTCTTGATAAATACATTAAATAATTACAGAGTAATGGATTCAAGTTGGACCCATTGTTGAAAAATGGATTAACCGTTGAAGTACCATTCTCATGGTAAGAGTAGGTGTTGGACAAGGATGACTTCCATCGATAGAGCCACAAACACCATGTCTTTTAAACACGGGAAGAAATAACTTTCTCAAAAGCATGTAGTTTGTATAGTCAAGGGTGGTAGGGATCAAGTTTTTAATGTTGGAAACAGAAACAACTGAATTTGGAATAGGAGGTGCAACAAGTATGATAGTCATGAAAGAGGAAGAAGAAGTTTAAGTATTGAGGGATGCAAGTGAAACCATGATGAAACGTAAGGAAAAGTCTTTGATACCATGAAACGATAATTATCTTGATAGATACATTAAACAATTATAGGAGGTATTTATAATACGCAAATATGATGTAAAAGACTAAATTATCCTTTTACCTGTACAAACATATCTATCACAAGAAATATATATTCTCATTTAATTACATGTTTCATACTATATTATAACATAGTTTTATCAGTATATTTTTCTTCGATATATTATTGTCAATATAGATTAATGAGTTAAAATTATATTCCCTTCCAACTTCCCTTTAAGCAATTTCGATCAACCATTAATAAGGTACTTCTTTATCTCCCTTCTTTCCTTTAAATAACTAACGTACCACCGAAATAATTGATTTCATATATAATATGATTGTTTAATACATTCTATTTTTCTTGTTTTTCATCCATAAATTTCTTTATTACTTTTGTTGGAGTCAGTGATGTCAACTTAACTATCAGTTCTAATAAAGAAAAATATAGGATTTTTATTTAAGTACATCTTCAACGGTAAACATGTTGCTCCATACACATACACAAAATATGATAGAAGATTCGATCGACAAATTAGAAATACAACGATTAAGCGGTTATATCTTATAATTTATCTGGAGCGATGAATTTATTCTCACTTTGCATACATGTTGACTTGTAGTGACGAATTTAGCTCCACTTTTTAAGTACACATCTTGATCAGGTGTGTGCTTATCCTCACTTATAACATTGTAATAGATAAGACATCGAAAAATGTGGAATATTATAGAAGATTCGATTGACAAATTAGAAATATAATTGTTAAGTGGCAAGACCTTATAATTTACCTAGAGTGACAAATTTACCCCCACTTTGATTACATGTTGACCTTTGGTAACGAATTTACCCTTACTTTTTAAGCACATATATTAACAAGGTGTGTGCTTATCCTCACTTATAACGTAGTAATAGATATAGTTGTACAAATAACAAAGTGATAAGATTAAAGTATTATCGGAACATATAGAGGCTTGTATTATTCATTAATTAAATTAAATAATTCTAATCATCCTAATAAAAAATAAAGCTCAAAGTTATAATAATTACAAATTAACAAATTAAATTGAAGAGAAGAAATAAATAACGAACTCTTACCAAGAAACAATATATTTTTATTTTATCAATGAGATAAAATAAATCAATCTAAAGCTATGAGTTATCTAACACTTCTGTTGTATTCTCAATTGAATTAACTAATTGATTTATCTAATTTATTGATTAACAAGGTTAAAAATGCTTGCAAGAACTACTCTTTACTCTCCTTCAAGTCTCTTTCAAGCTTTTATGTCTATGGAGTGATAAACTAATTGACTAAAATTAATATACAAATAATAATGATAATGCAAGAACGCCATAACTTTAGAATGAGAACCATAATTTCACGCATGTATTGTAAATAAAAGGAAATTCATCCAAAAAGTATAAAAATTAATAGTATGAAGAAAGAAAAAATAAACTTTGACGCATTCCGACCTATATATTGTATTCTAGCTTTCCCTAGCTACATCAATTTTTTTTAGAAAGTCATATTTAAAAATGATTTATCAAGTAACAAAAAAATTCTTTTATAATAACTCATCCCAAGCAAATCAAGAAGATTTGAAAGGGTGTAACACCCTTCATGGCGCGATGGTCTTGTTCAACATGACACCTTTGGTGGCATGGCAGGAGGCGCATCCAATGTGCTAAACTTTCACAAGATATTTTGAATGCATCATCAACACTATTTTAATTTACATATTATCCTGACGCTTTTCTAAAATATAATTAAGTGTTGTATCTGATTTCACACTGATTTGTGATCACGTCGAAGGGTCAATTTTTTTTGGGTGATTTCTTGCTAGCTCATGTAGCTCTAATAGCTTGAAAATTCCCTAATCATTAAAATACACTAAGCATAAGCACAATTAATAGAATAAATTCCTTAAAAGAAGATATAAAACATTAAAATTTAAATAAATAATAATTAAATATATGCATTTTAGGCCGCAAATCAGAGCTCATGGCAGTAAGTAAACTCTTAACCAGCATTTGACCATATATTTTGGTTCAAATTTCAAAAATTTATCTTTGAAGGACAGTAAATTTTGGATTTATCTTCAAGAGATTTACAAATGCAAAACTTGACTGACTAATTTTTGAGAAAAATATTTCTCCTTCAATACTTCAAAAAAAAAAAAAAAACTTTAAGTAAAATGCATATATAACCAGACTCAACTTTAAATTTCAAAAATTATAACTTTAAAATTTCAAAGTTTAAATTTCAAATTTCAAGCCAAATGAAAAACTTAAACCAGTCAAATTCGTCAACTTTCATTATCAAATTGACTCTATTATACAATTTATTTATTTATTTGTTTTTCATGGTCAATCAATATAAAGCATGCCATTTTTTTGGTCGCAAATTTTGTCAACACCTTTTTTTAAAAAAAATTTATGGTATGCCACATTTGATCAAAACAAGGGCAGGTTCAGTATCAATTAATGAGAATTAATTCCTCATTAATAAGAGCTGGCACTCCCCATTTGACGTATTCCAATTTAAGTGCTCAACTCCTCTTCCATTCAAAAAGAAAATATTTTTTCCCTTTATTTTTATTTGTCAATTTTATTGTATATCAAAGAAATTTTTATTAAATCTTATTTTTAATATTAGTTACTATTTATTATACAAATTATTTATCAAGATCAAAGACCAAATATCAATTAGTATTAGTAATATAACAAAATATTCATATCAATTAGTGCTTTATTTTTTGAATGACACGTAAAATTCAAAATAATTAAATAACAATAAATGAAGAGAGTAATAATTATGTATCCAAACATGGATTTTTTAAGGATGAATTTTTTCTAAAAATTTTATAATTAATAAAGTTTCAAAAATTAAATTTCTTAAAATAAGAAAATTGACTTTCTAATATAGGAAAACAAACACTCGTATCCCTACTCCTATCCCAATCCTCATCTCAATCAATTCATGTTCATATTTTACATAATATTTGTCCAGATTATATATAATTGTTTTTAAAATAAATTTTTTTACTTACTTATAAAAAAGAAAAGTTCAAACTTGACATATTTTTCTATGAATTTTTTTTCAAGAAATAATATTCATTAAAAAATATTTTCCTTTTCACTGAACATTGTTGTAATCAGTGCATAACTGCTACGTAAATCATATGTCACCAATCTGCGGGGTTAACAAATATCATCAAGTTCTTCATCAACAACTTTTGGGGGTCAATATGACATATTTATATTTTTTTATTTTGAAATTAAATTAATACTTTTTTCGTTTAAAAAATATCTGCTTTCTTATTTAATTCTATATTAAAAATATTTTGTATTAACACTTTAATTTTAACTTTCAGTGCGTCATATTTAAAGTCACAAAATTAAATAATATTTTGATATGTATAACATAACTTTAATTTAAAATTACAAGATTGAAAAATGTTCTTTACCAAAGTAATTTTACACAAATCTCATTAGTTTTAAGAGCTAATTACTTATTATTCCTACTTTTTTCAATTACAAAAATTCATTAAAATTGAAGAATTTCAAATACATTGCGTCTCAATTTTAGATACATCATGATAAATTATCTTTATTGATATATGACATACTTATTTCAATACGTAAGAGTGATTATTCAAACATAGTAGAGATTTTTTTTTTTACAATTTTTCAAATAATAGAGAGTTTTATAAAATAAATTATATATTTAAATAAATTTTTATCTTTTTAAATTATGCCAAATCACGAACAACATGCTACACATCAAGTAGTACTAGTAGCAACTTTTTGTTTGGGACATTTTTCTCCTTTTTAGTGGACTAATTTGACCCCCAAAATGAATTAGATGGATAGCTAAATGGCCACAGATTCCTATGTCAACAAAAAGAAGTAAAATAAAATAAACAAATAGAAGGCAATCAAAAAGGGACCCATCGCTATCATGCTCCACAGAGTCACTATCCCCCCAATCTCCATTTTCTTTTTTTTATTTACCATTAATTTATTTTATTCACTACTAATAACAATTTTACTTTTCCTAAAATATAATCCCACTACTATCACTAATCTTCAATAAAAAGTACAATATATATACGCATAAACCGATTTCTTCCTCTTTCAAGCTCTTCAATTCCTCGGCGATTTTCTGCTCAGTCACACGATTCCGACCTTCTCCTCTCCCCGCACTGTTTTATACCCTTGTATAATCTATCGGTAGTGATCGCCGATGCATTTGTCTGTCCGGTGAAGTTTTCGTTGCCTAGAATTTGCTCTCAGATCTGTGAGTATTACTGTCTTTTCCTATGCTGCTTCAGTGCGATTTTTGTATTCAGTTTAGCTGATTTCTTAGTGTTAATGTTGAATTTGCTTTGCTCTGTGTTGATTTCGGAGTTTTTC
>DF365384.1:4478-23004 GCA_000787875.1 Solanum virginianum
GATCAAAATGATGTACTAAAATCGATTTAGCTTTCTTTATTTTTTTCTTATTTAATCAAATTTGAAAAGTTTCTGTTATTTCTTATTATAACATTAAAAAAATAACTTACTCGTTGAATAAATTAAAAACTTACTTTATCGTTAACTTTATACATTTTTAAAAAGTTCTCTTTCTGGAAAGCTAAATTGATTAATTATTTTAATAAATCACTTTGATCACTTTTAAAGTTACTTTATCCTTAAAGAGATACATTATTTCAGTTTGAATAAATTATGAAAAGAAATCCAATAGAGATGGAGATTTATTTTATTCCATAAGAAAATGAAATATAATAAACATTTAAAAAAAGAAAAAGAAAAAAGATGTCACGACCCAAGCCTAGAGCCTAGACGTGACACGGCGAATGGGGAACCCCAAACAAGCCTCTTAGCATATCACATACACAACCTTTGTTGTGGAAGCAAACTAAGATATCAAACGAGTAGAAATGGAGAATAAGGGGATGGGGCTAAGGAGGCCTTTCATAAAAGCATAGGCATAATAGGAGTCAAGCTCAATAATACAAACCAACATAATATCCAACGACACCTCTACTAGTAGATGGGACGGGTGCCAAGACATCTTCCCGGCTCACCCTCATAGATAAGTATCCAAAATATAAGATAAAGTCTTAACATAAACATGAAGGAAGATAGATATTGTCCCCGGATATGAGGACTCACCAAAAGCTAACTTCAACAATCCGGCTAGCCACGTGGATGAGGAGGATCAATAGGAGTTGCGGTCCCTACATGGTGATATCATGTAGGCATAGCGTATGCATTAGTACTTGAAATGTACTAAGTATGCGGGGTGCAACGCAATAAGAATCATAAGCATAATAATCAAGAAGCATAATCTTAATCGATAGACATGAGCCCAATATGACATGTATAATCAATGCCTAGGTGTAAACATACTTGAGAATAATCATAATTGCATAATGTATCCCACACAATAAAGTGACATGAATAACTCATCCAAATACCTTGTACTAGAGGGTGAGGAATATAGCATGAATCATGACCCTTTCTAGTAGGTAGTGGATAGTACATGATATTAAGTCGTACACGAGGGTGAGGCATACAACATGGTTCAAGACCCCTTCATGTAGACATTCATTAATGCATAGTAATAAGTCGTACATGAGAGTGAGGCATACAACATGGTTCATGACCTCTTCATGTAGAGATTCGGTAAAGAATATTAATAAGTCTTATATGAGGGTGAGGCATACAACATGGTTCTTGACCCTTCTTGTAGACATTTGCTTTGTACTAGAGGGTGAGCCATACAACATGGTTTATGATCCCTTCTAGTAGGCTTCACAATTCACATGAGAACAAACATAAAATAAGAGCTCAACAATTCACTTGTAGATCATGGAACCTCTTCATGAGTTTAATACGTGCTTGGGAGCTCATAAGTCAACTTAGAAATACTTGTCTTGCAATTCATGTAATAGTCTTTTATCAACATAAGAATCATAGTCATGCAATCTTAATCAACATGGTAGGTATACATACACATACTCAAAATCATGCAATTTAGGAGTACAGGATAAGAAGGAGTAAAATCAATTTAATTTGAAGTCATTTGAATCAACCTACTAACATAGTAGTAAAACCCTCATTTGGGTGTCACGAAATCCATCTTAGAAATTCACCATCATTTATAGTCTCATAATTCATGGCATGTATATCCTCAATAAGCATAAATCAACTCATGAAAGTAACTTCAATAGATATTCATGCATACTCAACCAATACTTGAAGAATCCAATCTCAAATCATGTTTATAATGCATAGTAAAGTTTACCCATAAAACATCCAACATTAAAATCATGAAATTTGATAAAGAGAAAAGGTTTGGCTTCATGGGTGGAAGGAACCCATGAATGAAACCCACATAACTTATTAACTTAATGAACAGAATACCCAACATGGAGGGGAAGAAACCAAAACCCTAGCTTGTTCCTTGTTCTTGAAAGCTTGAAGACTTGAGTGTATTTGAGAGGATTTAGATACTTAGGGTTTTGGGATTGAGAAAGAATCGAGTGTATTAGGGTTGTGTAAATTCTTAAGGGGCATAGATAGGGTCAAAACGACGTAGTTTGAACTTAGAAAGAAGAGGAAAGGTCAAATTTTCCTTATAAAAATTCTGGCCGGACGGGTCTATGAGACCTTGTATACGACTATAAAGCCCTCTACGAGTCGTAAACGGCCAGTCGTAACCAAGGGTTCTGAAATTGAGTTACTGGAATTAGTCACAAGACCCTCTCTACGACTTGTAGATCGTTCTATGAGTCGAAAATGGTGTTTCGTCTGATGGCCCCTCTCCAAACTTCGGAGACTCCACCTCTCTAGAATTTGCTACGAGGCCCTCTATGACTCGTAGAGGACTCTATGAGTCGTAGATCCTCTCGTAAATCTGAGTAGGTTCAAAATTTCCATGCTTAGTTCTTGCTTCTCCCACCCCCATAAGTGGGGTCTTACATTATCTCCCCCTTGAGAACATTCGTCTCCGAATGTGTTAAGGCAAGCTTTAAAGAATGGATTAATGCACTACTATGCCAATGCACCATATATATAAAATGCAACACATGCATGATTTAGAATTTTCAAACCATGTTTCAGGTAGCACTAATAAGACAATCTTAATTTCACATAAAACATGCATAAATGTCATGGAAATGGCATGCAAGGAGAGGAGATTCTAGGGTGGGAAAATGTTACCACCTCAAGCTTGATTGGAATGGAAAAGATGGGGGCATCGCTTCTTCATGTTAGCTTAGGCTTCCCATGCGGTGCTTTCAATTTGTTGGTTCCTCCAAAGGACTTTGATGGATGCCACATCTTTATTCCTCAACCTTTTCACTTGCCTATCCACTATCTCCACTAGGACCTCCTTATAAGTCAAGTTATCTTCCATAGAACCCACAACTACTGAGGGGACTATAGCACTTCGGTCACCCACACACTTTCTCAACATAGACACATGAAAGACTGGATGAACCATACTCATATTCGTAGGCAACTCTAATTCATATCCAACCTTACCAATTCTCCTCGAGATTCTATAGGGCCCCACAAACTTTGGGCTCAATTTCCCTTTCTTGTCAAACTGGACCAAACCCTTCATGGGTGAGACTTTCAAGTATACCCAATCTCAACCTAAACTCAAGGTCCCTTCTTCTCACATCGGAGTAGGAATTTTGCCTACTTTGAGTCGTCTTTAATCTCTCCTGTTTCAACCTCACCTTCTCCAAAGCTTCTATAACCAAATTCGGGCCTAACAACCTATTTACCCAACATCAAACTACCCAACCAGGGATCTACAACGCCTACCATATAAAGCTTCAAAGGAAGTCATACCAATACTAGAGTGGTAGCTATTGTTATAAGCAAACTCAATGAGTGGAAGATATTCATCCCAACTACCCTTAAACTCCAAAACACAAGCTCTAAGAATATCCTCAAGAGTTTGGATAGTCCTCTCAGAGTGGAAGATATTCATCCCAACTACCTTTGAACTCCAAAACACAAGCCCTAAGAATATCCTTAAGAGTTTGAATTATTCTTTTGCTGGACTATCCATTTTTGGATGAAAAATCGTGCTAAGCTTGACCTTAGTACCAAGATCCTTTTGGAAGGATCTCCAAAAATGAGAAGTGAATTGAGCAGTACGATCCGAAATGATGGACAATGGCACCCCATGTAACCTAACCAACTCATGAATTTATAGCTTAGCGTAATCCTCGACACCATAAGTTGTTTTAATCGAAAAAAAGTGAGCCGACTTTGTCATCCTATCAATAATGACCCAAATAGAATCAAAGTGCCTCCTAGTCCTTGGCAAACCAATCACAAAATCCATGTTAATCTCTTTCCACTTCCAAGTAGGAATTTCTATGTCTTGGGCTAGGCCACCTAGCCTTTGATGTTCGAAATTCACTTGTTGGCAATTTTGACAAGCAGCTCCAAACATGGCAATATCCCTCTTCATACAACCCCACCAATAAATCTCCCTCAAATCTCTATACATTTTTGTGGAACTGGGGTGAATAGAATAGGACAAATTATGGGCCTCTTTCAAGATCAACTCTTTCAAGTCATCAACATTAGGCACACATAGCCTACCTTGGTCCTAAAGACACCATCTCCCCTTTGGGAGAAAACGTCCACTTTACCTTCCTTCAGCAAAGCTTTCAATTCTAGCAAGGCGGGGTCAAGGTTTTGTTTGGACTTGACCTCTTCAATCAAAGAAGATTCGGAACCATCAATAACCACCACACCACCATTTTCAACTTCATTCAACCAAACCCCAAACCTAGCTAACCGGTGAACTTCTCTAGCCATCCCCTTATTGGCATCATCAATGTGAGTTACACTTCCCATGGACACTCTACTCAAAGCATCGGCCACAACATTAGCTTTGTCGGGATGATAGTGCACACTCATGTTATAATCCTTAAGGAGCTCTAACCACCTTCTTTGTCTCAAATTAAGATCCCTTTGTGGGAACACATATTGGAGACTCTTGTGGTCGGTAAATATATCTACATGAACCCTATACAAATAATGATGCCATATTTTCAAAGGAAGCACCACGACCGCTAATTCAAGATCATGGGTAGGATAGTTACGCTCATTCACCTTTAGTTGTTGGGAAGTACATGCTATGACCTTGCCATTTTACATCAATACACACCCTAAACAAATCCTTGAGGCATCATAATAAACCACAAAATCTTCTAACACTTTTAGTAAAGTCAAAATAAAAACAGAGGATAAGTTTGTCTTTCAAAGTTTGAAAACTTGTTTCACATTCATCGGTCCAAATAAATTTTGCCTTCTTTTGTGTCTATTTTGTCATAGGGGAAGCAATAGAAGAGAAACCATTCGCAAATCTCTGGTAGTACCCCGCTAAACCCAAGAAACTCCAAGTATCCATCGGAGTCAAGGGGCTAGGCCAATTCCTTATCACCTCCGTATTCTTAGGGTCCCCTTTAATTCCATCACCCAACACCACATGCCCGAGGAATGCAACATATTTCAACCAAAACTCACATTTATCAAATTTAGTAAACAATTTCTCATCCATCAAAATTTGCAACACCACCCTCAAATGATTCACATGTTCTTCTTCACTTCGGGAATAAATCAATATATCATCTATGAAGACCACCATGAACATATCTAGGGAGGATTTAAACATGTTCTTCTTCACTTCGGGAATAAATCAATATGTCATCTATGAAGACTATCACAAACATATCAGGGTAGGGTTTAAAGACCCTATTCATAAGATCCATAAATACCACCGGTGCATCAATTAAACCAAATGACATCACCATAAATTCAATATGCCCATACCTAGTCCAAAAAGCTATTTTGGGAATATCACACTCCTTCACCCTTACTTGGTGGTGTCCAGACCGAAGATCAATCTTAGAAAAATGACTAGCCCCTTGTAGTTAGGTCATCTATCATTGGTAAAAGATACTTGGTTTTTATAATGACCTTATTGAGTTACCGGTAGTCAATGCACATTCTAAGTGAGCCATTTTTCTTTCTTACAAACAATATCGGAGTGCCCCAAGGTGACTTGCTAGGCCTTATGAAACCCTTCTCTAACAAATCTTTCAATTGGTACTTTAACTCCATCGGGGCCATACGATAAGGAGGAATGAAAATGGGTTGTGTATCGGGAGGAGGTCTATACCAAAGTCTATTTTCCTTTCGAGAGGAACACCTGGAAGCTCATCAGGAAAGATATCAAGAAACTCATTAACCACCAAAACTAACTCAATATGAAGGACTTTAGACTCAGCATCCCTAACCCTCACAAGATAGTAAATGCAACCCTTAGAAATCAATTTTTGGGCCTTAAGACAAGAGATGAATCTACCCTTAACCACTGAATCATGACCTTCCCACTCAAAGATGGGCTCATTAGGAATTTTGAACCTAAATTTATAGGTCCTACAATCAATAGAAGCATGATATGCATGTAACTAATCCATCCCAAGAATAATGTCAAAATCCACCATGTCAAGTTCAAAAAAATCACAAGCCAAGAGTTTATGCAATATAGACATGGGACAACCTCTATAGACTTTTCTAGCAACAATGGACTCACCAACGGGGGTAGACACCTCATAGGGTTCATACAACATTTCGGAGCACACATGAAGCTTAGTAGCAACAAAAGGAGTAGTGAAGGAAAGACTGGCACCCAGATCTTAAAAAGCATACATATCATAATCAAAAACCTTTAACATGCCGGTAACAACATTGGGCATCTTATCTACTCCTTGCCTCCCTTGAAGAGCATAAAATTGATTGTGATGTTGAGCACCCCCTTGTTGGCCACCTTCAGCCCTTTGATCAACATAACCACCTTGTCCTTGAGGACGACCATCCTTGCCCTTGTTTTGAGTATAAGGGCAATTAACAAGCTTTTGGCCTACTATCCACACCCAAAGCAAGCATTTGAATCCCTCAAGCATTTTCCATTAAGATTTACCCATACTTTTGGCACCTTCGATTAGTCATCCCACCATTGCCACCTTGAAACCTTGGTTTAGGCACCCCATCATCAGTAAATCTCTTGTTTGGAGCACTAGAGGACCCTTGGCCTTGAAATTTGTGACCTTGTTGGAAATAGCCACCCTTAGCACCTTGGAACCCACCATCAAACCGATTGGACTCCGCACTTCTCCTTTTTCTAATTTTCTCCCCTTCAAGTTGTTCGACATAGGTCATAAGTCGAGATAAGTCTATGTCACCCATAAGCATAGGGATGCGGCAGTCTTCATTCACCAAATCGAACACCCCCGACACAAACTTTTTCATTCTTGCCCTAGGATCGGCAACCAAGCGAGAAGCATACCTTCAAAGTTTGTCGAATTTGAGGGAATACTCTCTCACACTCATTGAGCCTTGGTTGAGATTCATAAACTCCATCATTTTTGTTCTCTCAACTCAATAGGCAAGAACCAATTGAGGAAGGCAACCTTGAACTCCTCCCAAGGATGGCATTATTGTTTCCCATCTCCAACTTTTATTGATCAAACCAAATTTGGGCTACACCCTTGAGTTGGTAGGCCTCTAGTTCCGTCTTCTCCTCCAAATTCATCCCCATGATTGTAAGCACCTTATATTCCTCATCAATAAACTCATGGGGATCTTCCTCCATTTTGGACCCATGAAACTTCGGAGGGTTCATCCTTCTGAAATCCCTCACCCTTGAGGCTGGAGTAGGAGCATGAGGAACTTGGGCCCCTTGATTCAATTGATTGGTCATAGAATGTGCCAACATAGTGATGGCATTCCAGAACTCAACTTGTGTAGCCCCTTCTCCTTGATGAGCCGGACCATCCTCGGGTATGTGGGCCTTTTGGTAGTGGTATGATCTAAAGGAAAAAGAGAATTTGTTAGGGAAAGAAACCTTATCTTTTAACCTAAAGCACAACATAGATCATGAAGAACTGAAACATTTCCTAAAATGCCTCATAGCCTCCTATTCATAGTTGTGGCGCACTTCACAACCATGAAAAAACTCTACTCAACGCAGTGTGTTGTATTTCTGAAGACCATTGACAACCTAGTGATTTGATACCAAGCTTGTCACGACCCAAGCCTAGAGCATAGACATGACATGACTAATGGGGAACCCAGGGGAACCCCAAAAAGCCTATTAGCATATCACATATATATCCTTAGTTGCAGAAGCAAAATAAGATATCAAACGAGTAGAAATAGAGTATAAGGGGACGAGGCTAAGGGAGCCTTTCAAAAAAGCATAAGCATAATAGGATTCAAGCTCAATAATACAAACCAACATAATATCCAACGACACCTCTACTAGTAGATGGGGCAGGGACCAAGACATCTCTCGAGCTCACCCTCATAGATAAGTATCCAAAATATAAGATAAAGTCTTAACATAAACATGAAGGAAGATAGATATTGTCCCCGGATATGAGGACTCACCAAAAGTTAACTTCAATGATCCGACTAACCATTTAGAGGAGGAGGATCAGTAGGAGCTGCAGTCCCTACATGGTGATATCATGTAGGCATAGAGTATGCATTACTAGTTGGAATATACTAAGTATGCAGGGTGCAATGCAACAAGAATCATAAGCATAATAATCAAGATGCATAATCTTAATTCGATAGACATGAGCTCAATATGACATGTATAATCAATGCCTAGGTGTAAGCATTCTTGAGAATAATCATACTTGCATAACATATCCATACAATAATGTGACATTAATAGCTCATCCAAATACCTTGTACTAGAGGGTGAAGAATATAGCATGGGTCATGATCCCTTCTAGTCGGTAGTGGATAGTACATGATATTAAGTCGTACAGGAGGGTGAGGCATACAACATGGTTCATGACCCCTTCATGTAGACATTCAATAATGCATATTAATAAGTCATACATGAGGGTGTGGCATACAACATAGTATATGACCCCTTCATGTAGAGATTCGGTAAAGCATATTAATAAGTCGTACATGAGAGTGAGGTATACAACATAGTTCATGACCGCTTCATGTAGACATTTGCAATGTACTAAAGGGTGAGGCATACAACATGACTCATGACCCCTTCTAGTAGGCTTCACAATTCACATGAGAACAAACATAGAATAAGAGCTCAACAATTTACTTATAGATCGTGGAACCTCCTCATAAGTTTAATACATGCTTGGGAGTTCATAAGTCACCTTAGAAATACTTGTCTTACAATTCATGTAATAGTATTTTGTCAACATAAGAATCATAGTCATGCAATATTAGTCAACATGGTGGGTATGCATACACATGCTCAAAATCATGCAATTTAGGAGCATAGGATAAGAAGGAGTAAAATCAATTTAATTTGAAGTCATTTGAATCAACCCACCAACATAGAAGTAAAAGCCTCATTTGGGTGTCATGAAATCCTTCTTAGAAATTCACCATCATTCATAGTCTCATAATTCATGGCATGTATATCCTCAATAAGCATAAATCAACTCATGGAAGCAACTTCAATAGATATTCATGCATACTCAACCAATACTTGAAGAATCCAATCTCGAATCATGTTTATAATGCATAGTAGAGTTTATCCATAGAACATCCAACATTAAAATCATGAAATTTGATAAAGAGGAAAGGTTTGGCTTCATGGGTGAAAGAAACCCATGAATGAAATCTACATAACCTATCAACTTAATGAAGAGAATACCCAACTTGGAGGGGAAGAAACCAAAACCCTAGCTTGTTCCTTGTTCTTGAAAGATTGAAGACTTGAGTGTATTTGAGAGGATTTAGAGACTTAGGGTTTTTGGATTGAGGAAGAATAGAGTGCATTAGGGTTGTGTAAACTGTTAAGGGGTATATATAGGGTCAAAACGACGTAGTTTGAACTTAGATAAAATGGGAAAGTTCAAATTTGCCCTGGAGCACCCCAAGGTGATTGGCTAGGTCTAATAAATCCCTTCTCCAACAAGTCCCTCAATTGTTCCTTCAACTCCTTCGACTCTGCCAGGGCCACACGGTAAGGGGAAATAAAAATAGGTTGAATATTGGGAAAGAGGTCTATGCCAAAGTGTAATTCCTTTCGGGAGGAACACCAGGAAGGTCATTTGGGAAGACATCAAGAAACTCATTTACAACCGGAACCAACTCTATAGGAAGAACTTTAGACTCCATATCCCTAACTCTTACAAGATGGAAAAGGCATCCCTTAGAGATCAACTTACAGGCTTTAATGTAAGAGATGAATCTACCCTTGATCACCACATCTTGACTTTCCCACTCAAGGACGGGTTCATTTGGAAATTAAAACTTGACCCTACAGGTTCTACAATCAATAGAAGCATAGTATACATACAACTAATCCATCCCAAGTATAATATCAAAATCAACGATGTCTAACTCAACCCATCAACTCCTTGCCTCCAATGTAAAGCATAGAAATGGCTATGTCTGGCACCATATTATCATCCATCTCTGCCCAATAGGACTGCATTAGCACCTTGTGGACGAACCTCCTTACCCTTGTTGCTATTTTGAGGGAAATCTATAGCCTTATACCCCAACTCCCCACAACCATAACAAGCATCGATATTCCTCAAACATGGGCCACCATGACCCTTACCACACTTTGGACACACATCGATAGAAGCCATACCCCTTACACCTTGGGCCTCTAGAAGATCATTTGCAACCCTCTTATCAAATATATGAGTAGGCCTTTGGCGTTGGTGGAACCGACCACTCCTTTGGAACTTACCCTTAAAACAGGTCCTCTTGGCCTCATTCCCCCTTCTCTCCCTCAATTTCTCCTCTTCCATTTGCTCGGCATAGGTCATTTACTATAACAAGTCCATGTAACTAATCAACATGGTGGACCGGCATCTTCACTAACCAAGTCGGAGACACCTATAATAAATTTGTTCATTCTCGACCTTGGATTAGCAATCAAGAGGAGCAAACTTAGAAAGTTGGGTGAACTTGAGGGCATACTCCCTCACTCTCATGGACCCTTGTCTCAAATTCATAAACTCCACCAACTTATCTTCTCTAAGTTCAAGGGGGAAGAACCGATTAAGGAAGGCCACCTTAAACTCCTCTCAAAGCACAACATACCCAACTCCCTTCTCATCCTTCTATTGGTTGTACCATATTTGTACTATTCCTTTGAGTTGGTGGGCCGCTAATTTTGCCTTATCCTTCGATCTCATACCTCTGATGGATAAAATTTTGTAGACCTCATCAATGAACCCTTGGCGGTCCTCACTCACCCTTGACCCATGGAATTTTTAGGGATTCATTCTCACGAAGTCTCTTACCTGAGAGGCCGGTGTAGGAGCATGAGGGGCTTGGGCCCCTTGATTGACTTGATTAGCCACTACTTGTGCAAGCAAGGTGAGAGCATCCCTAAGCTCTCCATTGGTCGATTGCTCCTCGAGCATGCAGGCTCATCTTCCCCTCGTATTAGGGATGATCTAACATAGCAAAAAGCAATCATTAGGGGAAAAAGCTTACTTTAACTCTATAACATGACTTAGAACATGAAGAAGGAAAATATTTCCTAAAAGGTTTCATTGCCTCCTACTCATAGTTGTGGTGCACAACATAACCATAAATAAGACTCTAATCCACACGGTGTGTTGGACTTTGAAGATCTAACAACCTAGTGCTCTGATACCACCTTTGTCATGACCCAAGCCTAGATGCTATGCAAGTAGCAACGGTTCCTACATGGTGACATCATGTAGGCATAGAGAATGCATTAGTACATTTTAATGTACTAAGTATATAGGATGCAATGCAACAAGAGATAGGCATTATAGGCAAAATGCATATTCATAAGCAATAGATAACATACTAACAATATGACATATATGAATGATGCTTAAAGTAAAATCATGCTTATATAGAACATAATACGAGTGTAAGGAGTGACCATTTTAGTGCAACCCAAGGCCTACCACCCCCTTAGATCAGCGCATGAGGTACTAACCCGTTCATGACGTTGATGGAGTACAAATCGCCTATCGAGGTTGATGGAGTACTAACCCCTCATCGTGGTTGACAGAGTACAACCCCCCCATCAAGGTTGATGGGTACCAACTCCCAACAAGGTTTCCCAGGCCTACCACCCCCCGAGCTAGGCTACCAAGGTACCAACCCCTTGATAGGTTACCCAGGCCTACAACCTCCCGAGTTAGGCTTGGTCATCCCCAACACTATATAGAGATAATATCATATATATACACTCATTTTATCATAATACATATTCATTCCTTTTCATCATCATTCCATCATCATTTCACCATCATATAGTCATTCAATTTATAAGATATACATTGAAACTTCAATTCCTCAAGAATCCATAACCGGATATTTTATCAAACACTTAGAGGGTATGCAATGCTAGTGTAAAATCATGCAATTCAAGAGTGATCATACTGGAAAAATCAGTGTAAAGCCATCAATAGATACTTGGTATCACCCTCTAACAATATACATCATGATCCTTCATCAATTCTCACAATAGACCCTTGATTGTTGCTCCAACCATAGTAAAACAGTCACAATTTTATAAACCCAACATAGTGTGCAGTGATTTTCATAATAGATAAGACCTATGAAAATAATCAACTTTAAATCATGCAATTTTGAATAAAAGAGAGCTTGGGTATTATGGGTGAAAGGAACCCATGAAAGAAACCCACATACCTTAGCTTTGGAGAAACTCTTGATGAAGATTGAAAATATAGGCTTGAAGCTTGAAGGAAATCCTTAGTTCCGGATGAGGGTTTTGAGACTTGAGTTTAGGAGATAAAATATTGGCTAAGTGTTTGAGTGAGTATTGCGGAATGTTTAGAATGATATGAGGGTGAAAAATAGTTAAGTATGAGTATTTTTACGTTTGGGGACTCTTAGGCCCAAGACTTCAAAGTCTTGGACCGCAAGAAAGTAATTGGGAAGAAAAACATACATGTCAGCGCCACAGACAGGACATGAAAGTCCAATTTATTCATTTGCGCGCCCTTGGTGCGTCGCGCCAAGGGCGCGAAAAGCTCTCTGGAAATTGACATTTGGAAAATCTAAATTACAAATTATTTGCTCTAAAATTGGGGTTAGACTTTTTCTCTCGTAATTTTGACCCCCTGAACAAGAATATGAAGTTGAATTTTTAATATCACACATGAATTTCGAGATATATGGAATTTATAATTTTGGACACTTTCGAGGCATATTTTCGGGCACTTTTTGGGGTCATTTCAGAAATATATAATTTGGTTGGATAGTATACTTTGTTTGCACGCATGAAGTTTTGAACTAATCCCAAGCATCCTATCAGAGAATTTAAAATTTTGAACTCAGCCATTTCAGCTGAGTTATTAGAGCAGGGTGACCTTACCCTTTATGAATGCGAGCTTGATGGCCGCAGTCACAGAATGGTGGCGCTTTTGTGCTTCATGAATGTAGACCTAATGGTCGCGATAGTGAAGGCTGTTCTCCTTGTGCCTTGCAATCATGAAGGCCATTTTCTCGGCCTTTCATGTTTGCAAGCCATTATGGTCGCGACTACGAAGGTCCATATTGGGGCCTATTTAATTTAGTTCTTGGACGAACTCAGCTCTTATGTGAGATTTCAAAGCTTGATATTTTCCTCATTTTAGCTCTATTTTTAGGTGATTAAAAAGCCTAAACTGTGGGAATTTTTTGGAAGAATGTCATGGTGCATTTAGAATTTGTTAAAGAAGATTCATTTAAGGTAATTTTGCTATTTAGATGTTGCCATAGTTGTTTATGTGCCTAAAATTGTGAAATTTTTGCATGAATGAATTGGGCTAATTTAGAGCCCCAGATTGTGTCCCATTTCGAAACATAAGTTTGGAGAACTATTTCGGACCTTTTTATGGGATTAATTTTGAAATTTCTAGCATAGGTCCCATATTCTCTTTTTATATCCTAAAATTGGTCAGTCTTTGAATCTTATGTTTTTAGAGTCAAAACAATCATAATGACATTGTAATTCTATTTTAATAGTATGGTAGTGTTATGAAGTCATTCAAAAGGAAAAAGCTCCAGTGAACTGACTCGAAGCTCGTTTATTGAGCCTACAAGTAGGATACAACTTCTCTTCTTCTTAGAATGAATTTGAATATGTAAATTTTTGTGAATTTGCATGAATATGAGCGGGGGATTAGTTGATTATGCCTTTATTTCTAGGATTCCCATTTTATGCCTTTTTTAGGTGTGGTGGGTAGTTGCATTATTACTATCAACTATCTATTGCTTATAGCCTAATTGTACATGTTTTTATGTATATTCTAAGCATGTTGGCCTTAGTTTAGACCTAGGCTAGTGAAAGCACATAGACTTGCGACCTTTCAAAACTCCGTAGCTATTATTTTCCTTCTTTTGAGGTTGTTCTGGATGACCTAGATCTTTATAGACTGATATAGCAGATTTAGGTCTAATAGTGATGAGCCTTGGCTAGGCAGGAACATTACTTCTATGACTGATCATCTATAAAACCTGAGTTCATGACTTTGTCTATTTTCTTTTGGTATGGCAGAGCTCTTGTCCTATGCTTTGATTCAGAACAGTTCGGGCAAATGGAGTTTGGCATATGGATGATATTACTACTTTTGATGGTCAGTTGATTATCTTTGGTGAGTATCAAAATTTACACTTTGGCTTTCACACCCTTACTATACTTTGGCGAGCAACTAGATTTATGCTTTAACCTCGACACTAGTAGAGTTCAGTGAGCATATGGATTTACACTCTAACCTCACTTCAAAACTGCCTCTGACGTGCATTTGAATTTATGCTCCGGCCTCTCATTTGTTCTTAGTACTTGGAGTTTGAAAATTTAGTTTTGGTGCTTATGGTTCAATTTTACCCTCTCAAATTTGGCCTTTGAGTAGATCTATTTTTTTGTACATTTCTCAGACTTATGGGAGTCCATTTGTGTTTTTTTTAATCCTTATGTGCGGGTGTACCTTTTGAGATTATCGGGGCTCAGTTGAAATTAGTTACTTTAGGTTTCCTAGTTCTTACACATGTATGCATATCTTTACAGTCTTTTTTTCTATCCTTGATCTCTATTGTGTTTTATTCTACTTTCTATTATTCTTATTGTTTATACTCAATTGGCTTATGATGCCTACTAAGTACATTTTTACGAGTGTTCATACTACATTCTGCATTTGCTTTTGTGATGAAGGTTTGAGCACTTGCCATCAATGTTGATTATTTGAGCCTGCTGCAGTCATATTCTTAGACGAGGGTGAGCACTTCATGGTTTTGATTATTAAAGTCTCCTCTAGTTTTTTGGCCTGTATTTTGCTATGTTTAGACTAGCATTTTGTATGTATTTGTTTTAGTCCACTTTTGAGGCTTGTATCAATTTTGTAATAGCTCTGTACTTGGAATTTCAAGTTTAGGGAGGGGATCATTTCGTTTGTATTTATATATTTAGTCTGTTTCTGCGCTTTCATTAAGTTGTTCCTTTAAACTTTTTATTAATACTCAATTTATACCCTTAAATTCATTACTTGCGATTTCGGGTTATGATCGATTTACCTCCAATGAGTTATGGTAGGTGCTATCATAACTCTAGAAATCGGGTCATGATAGTTACCACAAGAAACAAGGAGCAACTGAGAAACTTAAAGTAGAGCAATGGGGATTTATTGCTTTACTCTCTAGTCTTCAGTTAGGGTTAGTAATTATAATAGCAAATAGAGCCATCCAAATGGCTTAACCCATGGAGTCGACCCAATTTCATCTATTATTGGGTTGGATTGACACATGATTTTCCAAGTCCATTTAGTATTAGAGTTTGTAAGCTTGACCCAACTTAGTCCTTGGCCCTTGAGGCTTGACTGAGGCAAGGACGGAGTCGGCCCATGAGCCAAAAGTATTATTTAATTTAAATTGAAATAACTAAAATTGTATGACGTAATTGTTCTTTAGTTTAGAAGTTTATTTTTAAAATTTTATTTATTTATTTGTCAACAATGGTTATTATTTTCTTTAATCGTAGAATGACTCAACTTCCTAATCATTGTTTACCATATTTGATTTGAAAATCTTCTTGTTTTTTGATATTATATATTTCAAATATGAGAATGTAACTGAAAGAACCACTAATTATATGTATAGTGCATATTATGATTGTAAGTATTATGGTCTTTCATATAATTTTGTTAGACATGTTTAAAACTTCATATATTGACAGAATTTTAAGTTTGAATTTATATTGAAAAGAAAAAAATTATTAAAACATAAAGAAGGCTAACCAGCCCCAGCCTGTGATCCTACTAGAGTTAGGTTGGGTTGATCATTTCAAGGCCCTTTCAAGTGAAGGGTCGGTCCATCCTAACCCTTCAAATTCCTTGACTCGCGAGGCTTGGATTGGATAGGGTCGGACTAGCCCGTATTGACAACTCTAATAGTAAATCAACATATAATAATAAATAGAGAAAATTGCATAAATAACAAAGAAAAATAACTTAATTATGGTTTTTAGCTACAAGTTGTTTAGTTGCACTCCATAACTATAATTCATTTGTAATGAGTATTTCTGTTTGTATATTTTGCTTGCCAATATACAAACAGGATAAGTATATACAAATTCTATATACACAGTTATGATTTTTTCATAACATGTATAAATCAAATGTATCAACAAATTGTATACAAAATAACTAATTGTTTTGAATTTTTCATAACTTATAAAAATTAAATGTATCAACAAATTCTATACAAATATTTAGGGTAAACGTATACAAAACTAGATTTATGGAATTAGGAACCAAATTATACAAATTATAACAAAATTAATAAAATTGTGACCGTATTGAATAATTAACTAAAACTATAGCTAAAGTACATAATAACCATTAAATTTTTTCCATTCGCATAATTCTCCTGCAAATATATAGCCAAAAAATAATAAGATGAAATATATCCAAATTCGCTATTTAGCCATGCTTTTATCTCTATTTAAGCCAAGATTGAACGACCGCTAAATAACATTATTTTCTTACTTTTTATTAGCCAAGATTTATTTTTATTTTTTATTAGCTATGATTTGTCCATGGCTAAAAAACTAACTTTTTAAATTTTTCTAATAATTAATTTTTACATATTGTATATGTAATATATCAATATTGTATAAATAGTGTATAAATACTTATGAATATTGTATAAATTATATATCAACATACATATATGATATATAAATAATTATGTAGTGTATATAATGTATCAATATTGTATATATAGTATGAAATGTATATGTAATGTATTTATATTGTATAAATTATGTATAAATATGTATAAATATGTATCAATATCATATAAATTCAATATGAACATATATATATATAATGAACAAATAATTATGTAGCGTATATGCAATATATCAATATTGTATAAATATGTATAAACATGTATCAAATTGTATAAACAATTATGCTTTATAAGTATTGATATTATTTGATTATCAGCCAATTCTCACCTTAATAAATATTAAAAAACAAGAAAATAATAAAATGATATAAATAAACTTTTTTCATTAAAAAAAACAATTTGACTTAAAAGGAAAAAAGTTTTTTTATCTTTTTTTAAAAAAAAGAAAGAGCAACAAAAAAATTATAACAAACAAAAGGTTTTGTTTTTAATATCGTTATATGGCACGGTTAAATTGTGACTATATAGCGTCAAACCGTGACCAATGTATTAATTGCATTAGATATAACTTTTATTTCAATTGGTTGATTTTTGGAGATTTTATAAAGTTCGGCCAGGCAAGTGGTAAATAAATATTAGGAAAAATTACTTGGGCAAGTCCTTTTTAATTTTTGTTTTCTACTAATTTTAGTAATACTTTTAATTTATTATCATCTATAGCAATACATAGCAATATTATGATAAATCTGCACTTGTATTAAAAGTGAATTATGCATGCAATATAAATGTATTATAAGTGTTGAAAAATATATTATATTTATTTGGTAAGAAATTGAAGATTTGTATAAAAAGTATGTGATAAATATATTATACATCGATAAAACTTGTAGTAAAAAAAAATTGTTATTGCTATAGATGAAAATATTTTCCTAATTATAGTATATTTATGTAAGTTTTCCAATATTATGGGTTGTCTCCTGATATAATTTTCTCCATTTTGGGATAATTTCATATCGGGTAAAAATTATTTTCAACCCCAAATTTAATTAAAAAAAATCAAATTTCCCCCTCAACTTTGAGCAATAATCAAACTTCCTCCTTCATTTTATGCATTGTCCATTTGATCCTTGCTATTTAAAATATATTTAATGTCTCTTTACATTATATAAAATTTATTTTTTAACCTAGATATTTACAAGTCTTTCTTTAAGTTCATTAACATTACAAGTAGAATAATATTTTTATGAATTAGTCACAAAATTTAATATTAATGTTATTATCGTCATTTCAATATAATATGCATTAGTCATTACGCATGTATATGTATATATGCATACATGTTTATTTTTCCCCACTCTCTTACTCCATGCATTTTATTTTACTTGACCCTTCTTGATACGACACACGTTAAAAAATTTAATTAAAGATTACTAAAGTAACATTACTAATAAAGCTTTAAAATTCTAAATTGATTACTACTACTTTGTACAGTATTTTAATACAAAGTTAAAAATAAAAAAAAGTATTAAATAGTTTTTTTAATTTCATAAATTGAACAACTAAATCAAAATAACTATTTTTAGAATAAGGGTCAAATAATATAAACAGCGGAGGTATTCTCTATTATCCATATAAATTAAAAAAGTTCTGATAGACATTGATAGAGTATTACATAAATTATAGTTCAAGACTTAATTTAATAAAAATAATTTATAAAATTTGACCTTAATTAAATTAATTATTTATATTTCCT
>DF365384.1:26971-40152 GCA_000787875.1 Solanum virginianum
ATATCATACCGAAGTCTTAAGATGCTTTACATACCTTACATATTCCGCCAAGCCAATTCCAATGTTAAATTAGTCCAACTCACGCCTCCGGGTGCTCCACATCTACAATTACACCCAAAAGCGTACAAATATTAACTAAGCTTCTTTGCAACATTTAAGTATCAAACTTTCTCTGAAATTTAACTCACGCCTCCGGGCGCTCCACATCTACAATTACACCCAAAAGTGCACAAATATTAACTAAGTTCTTTGCAACATTTATATACTAAGCTTTCTCCGAAATTCTACAAAACTTTCGCCAGCATATCCCCCCTTAACTAGGCCATCCTGAGGCTCAAGCTTAGCCCCTTTTAACCAATACAAAATTTTCGCCAGCATATCCCCTTAAATTGGGTCATCCTGGGGTTCCAACTTGACCCCTTTTTAACCAACAACAACAACAACAACGACAATTACAAGACAACTAGAAGCCATTTCACCTCCGGAATTTCAACTTGCTAACGGACCTCATTTCACACCAAAACTGAAAAATAGGGCCAGCAATGCTTTAAATACATACTCAATGTGTTCAAATACTTCTACAAGCTTCAAAAGTCCAGTTATATCTTCCTAGCGTCAAATAAAATCTTAAAACGCTAAAACACACATTTCCATCTTTATTAACTAAAACTGAAAACTGGATAGCCCATGATTCATACACATACTTGACATACTCAAGCACCTCTATATACCCCAAGAATTGCAATACAACACTCTAACGCTCCGTAAAAACTCCTACCGTCAAAATGCTACAATTTTTTTCGCTTTAATAGTGAACCAATCACACCTTAACACACTTAAGTTCTAGAATATGAATTTTCTTGTAATGATATAGCTACACTTGTCCAATCTTATTTTTTTGAAACTTTGAATATATATACATGTATTCACGTATAAACTTATACACATAATTATATTTACAACATTATCTCCTTATTCCAAAATTTCTAAAATTGATACATAACTCCCGAATTTTCCAAAAATTATAACATTGATTCCAAGTGTCGTAGTTGGCCCAACGTACCAAAGTATGGATTCTAACAGCTTAGTTAGCCACAACTTATGCTAGCAAAGTAAGAGCATCCTGGAGCTCACCATGAGCCGGTTGATCCTCGAGAGTGCGAGCTCTTCTTCCTCTTGTGTTAGATATGATCTAGCATAGCAAAGAACAATCGTTAGGGGGGGAAACCTTACTTTAACTCTATAGCACAACTTAGAACATGAAGAAGGAAAATATTTCCTAAAATGTCTCATAGCCTCCTACTCATAATTATGGTGCACAACACGACCATGAATAGGACTCTAATCGACGCGGTATGTTGGATGTTGAGGACCATTAACAACCTTGTGCTCTGATACCAAGTTTGTCACATCTCAAGCTCGAGCCTAGATGTGACACTTCGAACAGGGAACCCAAGGGGACCCCAAACAAGCCTCTTTATATATCATTGCACATCCTTGGTCATGAAAGCATTAAAGAACATTAATAAGAGTAGAGATAACGAAAAAGGGGCTAAGGGGAAACTTCCATAACATAAGATATCATCAAAATCAAGAGAGTCAACGCTCATAACATAATGGCATAACTTGTCCAACAACACCTCTACTACATAGATAAGAACGGGGCCCAAGATAAGCAATCAGGCTTACCCTCATAGTCAATATATGCATAAAGAAAGATAATCTTAGTACATAGCATGAGACCATAGACATTGTCCCCAGAATGGAGGACTCACCAACTAGCTTGAGAGAAATTGTACTAGCCACATGGAGGAAGATGCTCAAGTAGTGCTCCAGTTCCTACATGGTGACATCATGTAGGCATAGATTACGTGTTAGTACGTTTGAATGTAGTAAGTGTGTAGGATGCAATGCAACAAGAGATAAGCAACATAGTCGAAATGCATAAACATAGGCAATGAGTAACATATAATAATATGGCATGCATGGAAGATGCTTGAAGTAAATCATGCTTACATAAAACATTATCCATGTGCAAGAAGAGACCATCATTATAGAGTTCATAGTCTATTGAGGTACCAACCCCTCAATTGGTTGGTGGATCGTCTCACCCTACCACCCATGGTGATTGAGGTACAAACCCTTTAACCTAGTTATCAAGGTACAAACCCTTTGATTAATTAGTGGATCATCGAACCCTACCACTAATGATGATTGAGGTACAAATCCCTCAACCCGATTATCAAGGTACAAACATCTTGATTGGTTGGTGGATCATCACACCCTACCACCCATGGCAATTGAGATACAAACCCCTTAACCAACTTATCAAGGTACAAACCCCTCGACATGGTTACCCGGGCTCACAACTCCCCGAGTAGGGCATGGTCAATTTCTAACACAATATAGGAGAATATTATATACATACATCCCTTTCATCATTATAAAGTTATTCATCTCATAAGACATGCATTTGGTCTTCAATTCCTCAAGAAATCATAACAGGACATTTTATCAAAAACTTGGTGGGTGTGCAATACTAGTGTAAAATCATGCAATTAAAGAGTGAAATCACGTAGAAATCTTGAAGTAAATCATCCCACCAATACTTGGTAACACCATCAAATCTCAAGATAGATCTAAGATTCATAGCTCAAAACATACATAAATAGTTGTACTTTTACAAAACCCCAACATAGTTCATAGTCAAATTCATAATAGAAAACCCATATGTAAAATCAACTTAGAAACATGTATTTTAGGTAAAAAAAAAGAAGCTTGGGCAAAATGAGTGAAAGGATTCAATGGTTAAAACCCACATACCTTGATTTTGGCAAAATCCTTGAAGAAGATTTGAATGGAGACTTGAAGCTCGGATGAATTCCGTATGATCCGAAAGAGACTTGGACACTTGAATTTTGAGAGAGATATTAGTCTAAGTGTTTGAGAGAGTATTGGGGAATGTCTTGAATGATATGAGGGTGAAATATGGCTAAGTATAGGTATTTTCACGCATGGAAAAACTTAGGCCTAAGACCCAAAGGCCTTGGATCAGAAAACAAAAATTAGCCAAAAAATACACTGAAGCATGCCCTTGGTGCATCGCGCCTGAGGTGCACTACCTCACTGGAAATCGCATTTTTGTGATTTTTAAATTTTGTGATGGTTGCTCTAAAATTAGGGTTAGACCCATTTCTCACTCAATTTTTCCCCCTGAACAAGAATATGACGTTGAATTTTTGATATCACGCATGAATTTTGAGATATATGAAAATTACGATTCCGGGAACTTCTGAGGCACATTTTCGGGCAAATTTTGGGGTCGTTTCAAAGTGTATAAGCTTGAACCTAGTGATCCCTTGCTTGTAAATATATTTTAAGACTCACTTCTATATGTGGAAAGTATACTGGAAGTGATTTAGGGTCACAAGAGACCTCTAGTACTTAGTTGAGTTCAAACCTTCCTACCGATTAAGTTTTTCATATTAGATAATGCAAGAGTTAAATCCAAATGATCATTACTCTCAGAACATAAAAAATTAGTTATCCCATAACCTATCAAATTAAAAGGTCTCTAAGTACCCTTTCCAACTCCACCAAGATTTCCTTATTTGGAGTTCTGAGCAAAAACTTTTGACCATTTTAATGAAGATTGCTAGAGCAGAGTTTTGCTGAGGCAATTGTTACGACCCCTGGACTATGGGATGTAAAGAGGTTGAAAACCCATAAATTCTAGCTCATGAAAATATGTTTCTAGTTGGTTTTCTAGTCCAGATTATTACGGACCCAACTATGGGTCGTAGAAGCTTCTACAGTCCATAGTTTGCACTGTCAAATGAGTTCTAAGAGCCCAAAATTCCACCCAAGATTCTAAGGTTGTGTTCTATGGCCCGTAGAAGCTTTTATAAACCATAGATAGCCTTATAGATGATCTTGAAAACATTTTAAGAAGGGTTATTTAAGTACTTTCCCACCTTTTCTAAGCCTAAACTTGACGGTTTTACACCTTATGAAGTCCCTAAATATTATCAATTGATCTTTTTATGCTAAAAAATATTCTCAAGACTTAGAACATAGTTTCAAGAGGAGAAAACCTAGGGCTTTCAAGCTTCTTCTTCAGATCTCTTCAAGAAGATAGTTCTTCCTGGTATGTAAGGCTATTCAGAGTGTTGGACTAAGTTAGTCCTCATGCCCTACATCTAATTTTAGTCAATAAGAGTTTAATCATGAATTTTCCCATTTTTCTTAAATTCAAGTTCCTATTATCCTTTATTATTAAATTTGAATTTCTATCATCGAAAGTATGATTTTCTATGTTAATCTAGTTCTTGATTATTGTTCATTCTTATCTCTCTCATAAGCCCTAATTGATTTAAGATGAAAGATTTACATTACTGTAGATTATGCATTATTTTCAGTAAAGTAAAAGTATTTCGAAGCTAGTAGTGAAAGAAGAGTTTTGGGGAAACTTGAATATTTCCAAGTGCATTACTTGACTTTTAAAAAATCATGGTTATTTCTACAAAAAAGCATAGCATGTAAATTTTTGAAGAGATATTCAATTAATTAAAGTATTTTGGACTTATTTCATGCATTGCCTTGAGTTAGAAGATGATTATTTTAGCAATAACTTGAACAAGAATTTGAGCATCAGTTGAGCAAGAAGTCCTTAAATTATATTTTGAGCATGTGAATGAATAACTTTAAATATGTATATGCAATTGAGTTGAGAAGTAAATTTATGTTTTGTGCATTCACCGAGTTGAGAACATATATATATCTTTGTGAAGAAAAGTGACAAGTTGAGAAAAGCTAAAATTGGGCTTAGTCCCAAAAGATTAAAGAAGTATTTTTGGGACTAGTACTCACAAAAAGCTCGAGAAGGGATACCACCAGAAAAATCAATTAACTATTAGTTCTGATGTTAAGATTATAGCAATGTTATCATTCTTTGGTTAAAGCAGAATTTTCTTCAAATTAACTAGTACTAAATGATTACAATCCTCTTGGATCTTCACACATCTTTAATGTCACAACCTGATCCCTGTCATGATGGCTCCTGTTAGATCCCATCTACAAACAAGCCAATTACCCAAGCCACAGGGTACCCGTCCCAGCTATCTAGCCAAACCATAGCAAACACAGCAATATAAATAACTGCAACCTACCCAGAACCTGGAAGTCAACTGTACAGAGCTACTATAGACTCAAAATAAAATATACATATAACCAGAATAACAATCTACACATACAAATCCCACTATATATATAAGGCCAGTGTCTGAATACAAAAGACGATCGTCAAAACAGAAGGAGACCTAGAATATCCAGAGCTGCTGAGGCTCCCCAATGTCTCCAGAATCGCCTGTGAACCCCTAACCCAGCGACTGTAGCTAGCCCTTGGACTTGAACCATGGGAAGATGCAAAAATGTAGGGGTGAGTACTTGTAACAGGTACCTAGTAGGCATCATCGGCTAACCAAGTAAAGTACTATAAATATAGAAAACTCAAATATAGAGAACTATAGTAAATGTAGCAAATCAAAACTCTGATCAAGGAGTACACATGTATAGAGAATCACTGAACACCAACTGAATCAACCCAAGTGATGTGCAATGATACCAACAACGAAACACGAGTAGGACAAAACTACAACTATAATTGGACTGAGACATGGTATTCTACATGGGTGTAAGGCCCTAATATCTATGCTTGTACGCCGATTGGGGCCTCCATAAGCCCAAAATGTACACCCATGCACAATCTAATTGATAGAATCACCATGAAACTCACAAAACCACCACAAAACCCAACTGCTAATATCACATGATCCAGGAGTCAGTTGTATGTGGGTATAAGGCCCTAGTGTCTAAGTTTGGACACTCCTTGAGCCACCATAAGCCCAAAGGGTACACCTATGCATAATTAGGGTATGTATAGGTGTATGGATCCATAGGAAATCAACCGGGTCCTCAACCCATCCAGTAACTAATAGCACACGAGGCCTCGAACCCCTATAATTTAAAATAAGGCCTCGAAGTCCCTTCCCAACTTAGCCTCTGGTCGGGCTATATTGTGGTATGAAGCCTGGAAGCAATTTAAGGGTATAGATGCACCTCCAACTACTTGGCAAGAGTTAAAAAAGGCATTTCTTGACCATTACTTGCCACTAGAGATTCGAGAGTCCCGTGCAGATCAGTTCTTGAACCTCCACCAAGGGAATATGAGCATCAGAGAGTATAGCCTTCAATTTAATTCCCTGTCCAAGTATGCTCCTAATATAGTTGCTACTATGGCAAATATAGTTCATCGATATGTGGATAGGTTAGACACATATCTGGTTAGAGACTGTACTATTGCTTCCTTGAAAAAAGACATGAATACAGTGAGAATGCAAGCTTTTGCATAGAAACTGAAGGATCAGAGGCAAAGGAGAAGGACACAAGAGTTAGAAAGGGCGCAGTCCAAGAGGGCCAGGTCTACAGGGCAGTTTACACCATCCTAAAGTGAAATTAGGCCTTGGTTTTCTAACAAACCTCCTAGGCCATCATCCTCCTACTCTGCAGCCAGTGCTCCACCACAACTTCAGGGGTCTAGAAGAGATCAATTAGGTCAAAGAAATGAAGGGCAAGGTGCCTGGACAGTAGGATATTCAGCAGGCCAGCAAATGACTCCTATGCAACCTTGTAGATAGTGTGGAAGAAGTCATTCAGGTATATGTCATTTTGGGATAGATGCTTGTTATTGGTATAGTGTACTAGGGCATATGATAAGAGATTGAGCGAGGAGACGTATGGGTGATACAGTGCAACTAATTAGATTAGCTGTTGTATCATCATCATCAGTTCTTCCAATAAGTAGGGGTCAACAAGCACCTATAGGTCATGGTAGAGGTGTTAGAGGGGCAGCTAGCTCTAGTGGAGTCCAGAATCGCACTTATGCTCTAGGGAGTCAGCAAAATTTGAAAGCCTCACCCGATATGGTCACAGGTACATTGTCCATCTTTTCACATAATGTATATGTGTTATAATAGGTATGTATTGGTTGACCTTATTTAGCTAGAAATGGTGGAATTTGATGTTATAATAGGTATGCATTGGTTAGCTTCTTGCTATGCCACTGTGGATTGCCGAACTAAGAGAGTGTACAGATTTTGGTATTGACTTACTTTCAGGCACTCAACCTATTTCTACCCCTCCATATAGAATGGCCCTGGCAGAATTATATGAATTAAAAGAGCAGTTAAAAGACTTATTGGAGAAGGGTTTTATAAGACCTAGTGTGTCCCCTTGGGGCGCACCACTATATAGAATGGCCCTGGCAGAATTATATGAATTAAAAGAGCAGTTAAAAGACTTATTGGAGAAGGGTTTTATAAGACCTAGTGTGTCCCCTTGGGGCACACCACTGTTATTTGTACACAAAAAGGATGGCACCTTGATGATGTATATCGACTATCGACAATTGAATAGGGTGAAAATCAAGAATAAATACCCCCTCCCCAGGATTGATGATTTATTTAATTAGTTACAGGGTGCCAAATGCTTTTCAAAAATTGATTTGAGATCAGGATATCACCAAGTGAGGGTGAAGGAGCAAGACATACCTAAGACTACTTTCAGAACACGTTATGGTCACTTTGAATTTCTTCTTATATCATTTGGGCTAACGAATGCACCAGCAATTTTTAAGGACCTGATGAATAGGGTATTCAAGGTATTCTTGGACGTGTTCGTGATAGTATTTATAGATGACATTTTGGTATATTCAAGATCAAAAAGAGGAACATGCAAATCACTTACGACATGTGTTATAGATTCTTTGTGATAGACAATTATATGCCAAATTCTCTAAATGTGAATTTTGGCTAAACTCAGTGGCATTCTTGGGTCATATTATGTCTGATGAGGAAATAAGGGTTGATTCATAAAAGATAGAGGCTGTGAACGATTGGCCAAGACCAACAACACCCACAGAAGTTCGGAGGTTCCTAGGTTTGGCAGGTTATAAAAGATAGAAGCTGTGAAAGATTTGCCAAGACCCACAATACCGACAGAAGTTCGGAGCTTCATAGGTTTGGCAGGTTAATACAGGAGGTTTGTTGAGGGTTTTTCCTCTATTTCTGCACCACTAACAAAGTTGACAGATAAGGCAACTAAGTTCCAGTGGAATGATGCGTGTGAAAGGACTTTCCAAGAGTTAAAAGATAAGCTAACTTCTAAACCTGTGCTAGCACTTCCAGAAGGCACCGAGGGGTATGCAGTATACTGCGATGCTTCAGGAGTTAGCTTAGGGTGCATACTGACATAGTATGGTAGGGTAATTACTTATGCATCTAGACAACTCCAATCGCATGAGAAAAATTATCCAACACTAAATCTTGAGCTAGCAGCGGTTGTGTTTGCTTTGAAAATATGGTGCCACTATTTATATGGGGTTCACATTGACATATATACTGATCATAAGAGCCTACAATACATCTTTAAGCAGAAAGACCTATTCTTACGACAGTGGAGATGGTTAGAGCTAATAAAAGATTACGACGTCGATACACTATACCATCCGGGGAAGTCAAACGTGGTAGCCAATACTCTGAGTCATAAGGTAATCATGAATACTGGAGACAAGGCCATGGTAAGTCAAGGAGTGGCTAAAGATTTATGATAACTAGCTAGTTTGGGAGTTCTTCTTGTTGAAACCCCAGAGGAAAGGGTTGTTGTACATAATGTGGCAGCATCTTCATTGGTAATGGAGGTCAAAGAAAAATAGTTTGAGGATCCTATTATACTACAGCTTAAGAAAAAGGTGAGTCGGGGTATGATGAATGACTTTGAACTTACACCAAATGGAGTACTTTATTGCCAAAATAGATTATGCGTGCTTGATATTAATGGGTTAAGAAAAAGGATAATGGAAGAAGTCCATCATTCCAGATATTCCATCCATCCAGGATCAACTAAGATGTACCATGACCTAAAGGGAATATTTGGTGGGAAGGCATGAAAAAGGACTTTGCAGAATTTTTGGCTCCATGTCTAAATTGTCAACAAATGAAAGTAGAACACCAAAAGCCAGGAGGTTATATGAAATGTATAGAAATTCCAACATGGAAGTGGGATATGATCAATATAGATTTTGTTACTAGTTTGCCTCACTCAATTCAGAAGTTTGACTCCATATAGGTAATAGTTGATAGACTCACAAAGTCAGCACACTTCTTGCAAGTCAGGAGTGATTATACAACTGAAGAGTATGCCAAACCATTCCTCAAAGAGATAGTCAGGCTACATGGGGTCCCAGTCTCCATTATATCTGATCGAGGAGCTCAATTCACTACAAAATTTTGAAAGTCCTTCCAAAGGAGTTTAGGGACACAAGTGAATTTGAGTACATCTTTCCACCCTCAAACAGACGGTCAAGCAGAACGCACCATTCAGATGTTTAGGGATACAAATGAATTTAAGTACAACTTTCCACCCTCAAACAGACGGTCAGGCAAAGTGCTCCATTCAGACACTTGAAGATATGTTGCAAGCTTGTGCACTACACTTTAAAGGTAGTTAGGTGGACTACTTGACACTTATTGAATTTTCCTATAATAATAGCTACCACTCAAGTATCAAGATGGCACCTTATGAAGCTTTGTATGGAAGGAAATATAGGTCACCTATTGGATGGTTTAAAGTGGGTGAAACTACCTTGCTTGGGCCAAATCTAGTATAACAAGCTATGGAAAAAGTTAAGGTAATACAACAGCATATTGGATGATTTGAAGTAGGTGAAACCACCTTGGTTGGGCTAGACCTAGTACAATAAGCTATGGAAAAAGTTAAGGTAATACAACAGTGGCTGGAAATAGCCCAAAGCCGTCACAAATCATATGCGGATGTTAGAAGAAGAGAACTGGAATTCCTAGTAGGGGATTGGGTATTCTTAAAGGTATCTCCAATGAAAGGGGTTATGAGATTTGGTAATAAAGGGAAACTGAGCCCACATTACATAGGTCCATATCAGATCACTAAGAGGTTTGGGCAGGTTGCATATGAATTAGAGCTACCTTAAGAGCTTTTAATGGTCATTACATAGGACCATATCAAATTATTATGAGGTTCGGGCAGGTTGCATATGAACTAGAGCTACCCCAAGAGCTTTCAATGGTTATCCAATTTTCCATGTCTTAATGCTTCGAAAATGCATAGGTGACCCATCTCATGTCAGTCCTATTGAGGATGTATAGGTTATAGATAATCTCACATATGAAGAAGTACCTATTGCTATTCTAGATCGTCAAGTTAAGATGCTAAGGAATAAAGAAATTGCCTCAGTAAAGGTACTTTGGAGGAATCAATAAGCAGAAGATATAACATGGGAGGTCGAGCATGCGATGATCATACGGGGATACCAAGTTACATGGGTTCTTGCTGCCAAATAAAGTTCATAAGTTGTTTCATCAACATGGGAGGTCGAGCATGCGATGATATCAAGATACCCTTACTTATTTGAAGCTAAAGAGGAAGTCCAACATGCAGAATTGGGACACTAATAGGTACGTGTGATTGAACACTTAATGTGTTATCAAACGTTTGTGTAAGTAAAGGTTTGAACTTGGTTGAGCTACCTAATTGTGCCAACATTCAAGGATGAATGTTCCTAGGGGGGAGGATGTAACACCCTGTACATTACATGTATGAGTACTATGCACATGAAACATGATATGGACATTCAAATTAATGCCAATTTTTAAAAGTGCTTGAATCTCGTGTTAAAGGGCGATATGTGTATCTGACGCTTGAGAGGGTTGAGTGTATATATGTTTTGTGTCAAATTGAGAAGATTACAATCTTAAATAAGTGAGAGAATTGAGGTGCTTGCAGGACTTAGGAAGCTAGCAGGACTTAGGAAGCTAGCAGGTGAGTCACCTACTTGCTTAGCTTAAGCTTGCTAGTTAAACAGAGATGAGGCCCGACGTCGAATTTGACCAAGTCCAATTATGAATGGAGTCCATGTTAAGGGTGTATCTTTGGACCATGTTTTAGCACTATAAATGGGCTATACTTACAGCCCAACATGAAGAATAAAAAGGGCCCAATTACATCACAATTTACTTGACTAGTTGGGCCCAAAGTAAGTGAATATTAACTTGGAAAATGGGCAGCCAAGGCCCATCAACTTGGTAACCCATTTAGGCCCAAGGGTAATTGCCAAGCTTCTGCATCAACAGCCTACTAATACATGCTAATATGTGGTCAAAAGGTTAGGAGTAAGTCGACCAAGAGGCCTTTTTAAGAGGGTTCAAAATAGCACCTACATTCATTTAAGTGTTAGAGAAAATTTTCAGCTTTCTTCACTTCTAAAGGCAGCCAAAACAACCCTCTAGGGTTCTTGAAGGAGACCTGAACCGTGAAGGCTAAGTTAAGTGGAAATATTTATGTATTTGTTATACTTATTCCATGACAAACAAGAGACTATGTTGGTTATGTTGATGCTGAAATTGTTGGACAACATATGTTGGAAAGGTTGTTGTGCATTTTTCTTGTTAATAAAAATTTTTTTCTCTTCTATGTTGGTTGTATTATGAAGTAAGACTTATGTCTTTAACAAAGGTTGCTTTGATAGTAATATATCTAGGCTGCTTCACTGCTTTTACAGTCCATAAAAGTGAGTCCTTATATGATATCACAATTGTGTTCTTGATTGGAGTTTGTGGGCTGATGGATGGGAGGTTATTGCCTCACATCCTTCATAACTGATTTGGTACTATTCTGAGACTATTCTAAGGCTATTAATATGTATAAATTATTGAATACATTTTGGTTAAAGTTGGGACAGGTTTGGAATTATCGACGTCGAAATGTAGTGAAGGGATGTAACATTATGTCGCCAATATGTATGTGGGTAGAATTGTTATGTGTTCTGCTTTGTGGGCTATTATAAGGCTGTTATGTCACTAAAATGGGCTGTACATGATGTGTATATAAGAATGTATATTAGAAAATATGATTAAGGGAGAAAACGTTGAAGGAATACGCTCGAGTTGTAATTATCCGTTTGCTGCCCGTGTGTTGTTTTTTTATAAGATTGGGCTGCCAAGATGTGTCTATTGGCTGCTAATGCTAGTTTTATTACTTACTATGTTGTAGCTAAATATTTGGAGAAAAGGAGGGTTATCTCGAGGTAATAGCGAGGTCGTACAGCGAGGTATGTAAGACTACTTGATTTTCTATTATTTGGCATGAAACATAGATTCCTCCTTGGCACATAACGACACTTACCTACTCTGATAGAACTATCAACCATGTCTCAACTTTTTCACATGTTCATATGCTTCCATACATAGTCACCTCCAAATCTACATACATACGGGGATACCAAGTTACATGGGTTCTTGCTGCCAAATAAAGTTCATAAGTTGTTTCATCTCATACGCATTTTATTATTTGTGTAACATACTCTTTTCATTGTCATAGTGTCTTGTTTGGTTATCTACATTTCATATGCTGCATATATAGTTCTACAGCTCTAATGTTGTGACCACCATAAGAACCATCTCAAAGGTAATTGAAAGGTATATTGCTTATAGATAGGTGGTAGCCCGAGGGATGGAAGAATCACCTAGCCAGGGATGATCCTATCACGGGGGGTAGGCTTATAGATAGGTGATAGCCAAAAAAATGGAAGAAACACCTAGCCAGGGATGATCCTATCACGGGGGGTAGCTGAGGGGTAAGGAAGAGCCTAGCAAGGGATGAACCCGATACAGTTTACCACTAATTGAAAAACACCTAGCTAGGGACAATCCTATCACGGGGGGTAGCCTGAGAGGCTAAGGAAAAGCCTTGCCAGGGACAAACCCATATAGTTACCACTGATCAGTTGGTTATTTACAGTACATGTTTGCATAGATTTTACAGTAAAGGTAAAGTGATATAAAGAATATAAAGTACATTATCCCACAATGTAACTAAAAGGTGGTCTCTTATCATACATCTGTGCATAGTTTCATTTGAGTTGTTATTTCATATACAGTATTTCCTACCTTACATATTTAGTATATTATCCCATACTGACATCCCTTATGGGGGACTAGCATTTCATGCTACAAGTACAAGTGCTAGCAGATCTCCTAAGTAGGAGTACAGGATATCCAGTTGTGCTTACCAAGCTCTAGGTTGCTTTGGTG
>DF365384.1:40197-51663 GCA_000787875.1 Solanum virginianum
TACCAAGCTCTAGGTTGCTTTGGGGCTTTGCATGTCTAGAGCTTATATTTTTGTGTTATACAGTAGTCGAGGCGGGGCCTGTCCTAACCCTTATCAGATATTTTCCTTATCTAGAGACTTTATAGATATTTTCCTTATCTCCTCCTCCCTTTTCTTGATTCTTTGAGGAAAATAGGGAGGAGGTCTTAGGATGGTCTTATACTTCCTTAGTTTGTCACACTCTTCAACTACACCATTCTTCATACAATTATCGCTCTTGGCTATACCCCTTTTTATGGTTTCTTTCTCATGCACATTTTCTTCTCCAACCGGCATAGGAGGGTCAATGGTGCTTTACCTCCCGAAGTTGTGATTACCATACAATGCCCCTCATTCTTCGAGTTTTGGACTATATTGCTCGGCAAAGTACCCTTTTGGCGTTGATTCAATTGGGAGGACACTTGACAAAATTCTTGGTCTAATTTCTTAATGGCTACCAAATAAGACTCTATCTTTTGGTTGATACATGAGATATCCAAATTCATTCCTTTCAAAATCTCATCTTGGTTCTCCACTTTCTTCAACAATTTGTCCAACATTTTATCGATCCTTGAATTGCTAGAACCGACATCACGATTATGAGGAGACACATAAGAACCATTTCTATACCCATCTCTTTGGCCCCACATGGCTTCTACCACCCTATCTCTCTTAAAATAAACACTACAGTTATCTCTATATGAACCCTCTCAGTTGTAGTTTGGACCTTGATTTTCGAAACCTTGACATCGATAGTCCGGATTGGACCTTTGGCCATTCTTCTGAAAATCCACCGCTTGATCTCTAACAAAGCAAGCATCTTCATCATAATATGACTCAACATACACGAGCACTCTTGGATGTTGGTGGATGACCGCATGAACACTTTCTTGAGTTTGTTTCACCACAAAGTCCACAATTGTCTGGAGTTGAGCAAGTTGTTGCATGATCTCATCATTGATTTTTGCTTACTCTGAACTAACACTTATCGCACATGAGCTCCTTGTAGTAGCTCTCTCCCTTTGGCTCCATGCTCTATTGGTCGTACATACTTGCTCTATCCTTTCTGCTATCATTGTGAATGGTTGATCTATGAACATGCCTCACATGATGTATTCGCTCACACTTGAGTATTCTCATCAAGAGCTTGATAGAAAATTTCCACTAAGGCATCATCTATGATCTTATGGTTTGGAACCATTCTCAAGCATTTAGTGAATCTCTCCCATATTGTTCTAATAGAATCACCCAACAATTGCTCAAAGTTATTAACTTAGTCCTTATGTTTGAGCTTTTTTGACCTTGGAAAGTATCTGCCTAAGAAGTCTCTTTACAATTCTTCCCAACTGGTGATTAAGCTCTATAGGCGTTCTGACAACCATATTGCTGCATTATTGGTAAGAGATAGTAGGAACAAATGTAACCCAATAACATCCATAGAAAGATTTTATGTCATGAACTAGAAGGGGGCCCTAAGAAAGCCTCTTAACATATCATCACACATCCTTGGTCGCAGAAGCAATACAATACTAGAAATATTATAAATATTATAAATAAGGATAAATGGGGCTAAGGGACAACTTTCATATTATAGACCTCAAAAGTGAAGAGAGAGTCAAAGCTCATAGCATAATACAAACATGTCCAACAACACCTCTAAAACTTAGATATAGAGCGGGGGCCAAGATAAGCAACTGGGCTCACCCTCATAGTTAATACATACATAAGAGAAGATATATTTAGTACATAGCATGAGATCATTAATATTGTCCCCCGAATGGAGGGCTCACCAACTAGTTTGAGAGACAATCATACTAGCCATGTGGAGGAGGAGTATGATCAAGCTGGGCTCTGGTTCGTACATGATAACATCATGTAGGCATAGAGTATGCGTTAGTATGTTTGAATTTACTAAGTATGTAAGATTCAATGCAAAAATAGGTAAGAAACATAGGTAAAATGCAATATCATAGGCAATAGATAGCATAGTAACAATATGACATGTATGAGTGATGCTTGAAGTAGATCATGCTTATATAGAACGAAATACATGTATAGCAAGTGACCATCAATATAGAATATCTAAGCCCTACCACCCCCTTAGAGAGGCGAATGAGGTACGAACCCCTCAATGTGGTTAATGATGTACCAACCCCTCAATATGGTTATACGAGCCTATTGCCCCCCATACAAGGCAATCAAGGTACAAACCCCTCGATATGATTAATGAGTTACCAACCACTTGATATGGTTACCTGGGCCTACAACCCCCCAGTTAGGCTTGGTCAACTTACAACACTATGGAAGTTCATCATTATATTAACATAAATACAATATACTTTCATCATCATAAAGTCATAAATCTCATATGCCAAGCATTAGGCCCTCAACAACTCAAGAATCATAATTCGGACATTTTATCAAACACTTGGTGAGTGTGGAATGCTAGGGAAAAACCATACAATTAAAGAGCGAAATCGTGTAGGAAATCTTGAAGTAAATCATCCCACCAATACTTGGTGACACCATAATAGAAAGCCATACAATTAAAGAGTGTAATCATGCAAGAAATTTTGAAGTAAATCATCCCACCAATACTTTGTAACACAATAATACAATATTCATCAAAATCCTTCATCAAATCTCAAGTTAGATCCAAGATTCATAGCTCAAAATATGCTAAAACAGTCACACTTTTACAAAACTCCAACATCGTTCATAGTCAAATTCATATTAATAGACCCATATTAAAAATCCACTTAAAATATGTAAATTCAATGAAATGGAATCTTGGGCACCATGGGTGAAAGGACCTAATAGTTGAAACCTACATACCTTGACTTTGGGGACTTACTTGATGAAGATTGGAGATGGAGACTTGACACTCATATCATAATCCTTAAGAAGTTCTAACCACCTTCTTTGCCTCAAGTTGAGATCTTTTTGAGTAAACACATATTGGAGACTCTTATGATTAAAACTTTAAGATCCGAATTGAGTTTTGGGACATGCATTTAGGGTGAAATATTTGTCTAAGTCTTTGAAAGAGTGTTAGGGAATGTCTTGAATGATGTGTAGGTGAAATATGGCCAAGTATATGTATTTCCATGCATGGGAACACTTAGGCCCAAGACCCAACAGTCTTGGACCGACCTTAAAAAAAACTTGCTGCACAAAAATACATATTGCGTGCCCCTGCCGTGTCGCGTTGAGGGCGCGCAGTGCTCTCTGGAAATCGCATTTTACAATTTTCAAATTTGGATATGGTTGGTTAAAATTGGGGTTAGACCCATTTCACACTCAATTTTACCCTTGATCAAGAATATGAAGTCGGATTTCCAATATCGAACACAGGTTTTGAGATGTATGGAAATTATGATTTCGGGCACTTCCGAGGCACATTTTTGCGCACTTTTTAGGGTCATTTCAATATCTCCCCTTGGGAACATTGGTCGCCAAATGTCAAAGGAACATACATAAGAAGAGTAATCATGAAGAAATCAGCCCCAACAATAATGCATCAACACACTCAAAATATCATTTTCAAAATCCCAACATAAGTATAAAATCACCATGAACTTTGTCAATATAAACATGAAGGCATGCAAATGACTTAGGGGTTGGAACATGAGACATGAAATCACATAGAAGACTTAGAATTTGTAACTTAGGCTTGAGTAGGATGGAAGAGATAAGGATATCATTTTTGCATGTCTACTTTGGCCTCCCATGTAGCACTTTCGACTTGTTGATTCCTTCAAAGGACCTTATCGGAAGCAACATCTTTGTTCCTCAACCTCTTCACTTGTAATATCCAAGATCTCTACTGAAACCTCTTCTTATGTTAAGTTGTCTTCAACTACGCCTACAATATCAAGAGGTGCAATAGCATTAGGGTCACCCACACACTTCCTTAATATAAACATATGGAAGACCGGATAAACCAATTTCGTTTCACTAGGTAATTCCAACTCATAGGCCACCTTGCCAATCCTCCTCATCACCTTATAAGGACCCACAAATCTTAGAGTTAGTTTACTCTTCTAATCAAAATGACCCACACCCTTTATTGGTGACAACTTTAAATAAACCCAATCACCAACTTCAAACTCAAGCTCCCTTCTTCTCAAATCGGCATAAGACTTTTGGCAACTTTGGGCTGTTTTCATCCTTTCTCTATTCATCTTTACCTTCTCCATAGCATCCACAACGAGACCTGGACACAATAAAGCCATTTCTCCAACTTCAAACCACCCAACATGTGATCTACAACACCTACCATAGAGGGCCTCAAAAGGAGCCATACCAATGCTAAAATAATAGCTATTGTTATAAGCAAACTCAAACAATGGAAGATGATCATCCCAACTACCCTCGAACTCCAAAATACAATCCCTAATCATATCCTCAAGAGTTTGGATAGTTCTTTCGGCTTGGCCATCCATGTGAGAGTGGAAGGCCGTATCAAGCTTTAACTTGGTTCTAAGACCCTTTTAGAAGGACCTCCAAAATTATTAAGGAAATTGAGCAGCACGATCCGATATGATAGATAAGGAAAACCCATGCAACCTCAACAACTCGTGAATGTAAAGCCTAGCATAATCTTTAGCCACAAAATCCATGTTAATTTCCTCCCACTTCTAAGTAGAAATCTCTATGTCTTGGGTTAGGCCACCCGACCATTGATGTTCGGCTTTGACTTGTTTGCAACTATGTCAATTTGGAAACAAATTTGACAATATCGTCTTTCTTTATACCTCCCCGCCAATACACATCCCTCAAATCTCTATACATCTTAGCAGAACTGAGGAGAATAGAATAGGGAGAACAGTGAGCCTCACTAACAATCTTTTCTCTCAAGGCATCAACACAAGACACACATAACCTACCTTGGTATCTAAAGACACCATTTCACCCTTGGGAGAAAACCTCTACCTTGCCCCATTTCACCTAGACCTTCAATTCTATCAAGGAGGGATCAAGATCTTGCTTTTCTTTTACCTCATCAACCAAGAAAGTCTTTGAACCCTCAACAACCACAATCTCACCATTATCAACCTCTTCCAACCTAACCCCCAATCTAGCCAACCGATGGACTTCCTTAGATACCTCTATGCCCCCATCATCAACATAAGCTAGGCTACCTATATACACCTTACTCAAAGTATTCGCCAAACCATTAGCCTTACAGAGGTGATAATGCACACTCATATCATAATCCTTAAGAAGTTCTAACCACCTTCTTTGCCTCAAGTTGAGATCTTTTTGAGTAAACACATATTGGAGACTCTTATGATTAGTAAACATATCAACATGCACTCCATACAAATAATGATGCTAAATTTTCAATGCAAATCCCATGGCAGCAATTCAAGATCATGAGTAGGGTAATTCGTTTCATGCATGTTGAGTTGCCTAGAAGCATAGACTATTATCTTACCATTTTGCATCAACACACAACCCAAACTAATCTGAGAGGCATCAAAATACATAACAAACCCTTCTATCCCTTCTGTTAGAGATAAAAATTGGAGCAGACACAAGCTTATCTTTCAGGGTTTGGAAGCTCTTTTCACAGTCATCGGTCCACACAAACTTAGCTTCTTTTGAGTCAATTTAGTCATGGTAGAAGTAATAAAAGAGAACCCTTTCATAAATCTCCAGTTCATTGGTTCACACAAACTTAGCCTTCTTTTAGTTCAATTTTGTCATGGGAGAAGCAATAGAAGAGAACCCATTCACAAATCTCCGATAGTAACCCGCTAAGCCCAAGAAGCTCCTAATATCTGACGTGGTCAATGGTCTAGGCCAATTTCTAATCACATCTGTCTTTTTAGGATCCACTTTAATACCATCCCTCGATACCACATGGCCTAGAAAGGCAACTTCTTTCAACCAAGATTCACACTTCTCATATTTAGCATACAACTTCACTTCCCTTAATCTTGGTAACACTACCCTCAAATGAGCCACATGCTCTTCCTCACTATGAGAATAGATCAAACTATCATCCATGAAGACCACAATAAGCAAATCAAGGTAGGGTTTAAAGACCCTATTCATAAGATCCATGAAGATAGCCGATGCATTAGTCAATCCAAAAGTCATCACAACAAACTCATAATGCCCATACCTAGTCTGGAAGGCTGTCTTGGGAATATCACACTCCCTCACCATCACTTGAGGATACCCGAACGAAAGATCAATCTTAGAGAAGTGGCCAGCCCTTTGCAATTGGTTAAGCAAATCATCAATCCTTGGAAGAGGATACTTATTCTTTATGGTGACCCTATTAAGTTGGCGGTAGTCAATACACATTCTAAGAGACCCATCCTTCTTCTTCAGAAACAACATTGGTGCACCTAAAGGTGATTGGCTAGGCCTAATAAAACCCTTCTCCAACAAGTCCCTCAATTGCTCCTTCAACTCCTTTAACTTCGTTGGGGCTATACGATAAGGGGGAATACTGGTGCACCCAAAGGTGATTGGCTAGGCCTAATAAAACCCTTCTCCAACAAGTCCCTCAATTGCTCCTTCAACTCCTTTAACTTCGTTGGGGCTATACGATAAGGGGGAATACTGGTGCACCCAAAGGTGATTGGCTAGGCCTAATAAAATCCTTCTCCAATAAGTCCCTCAATTGCTCCTTCAACTCCTTTAACTTCGTTGGGGCTATACGATAAGGGGGAATACTGGTGCACCCAAAGGTGATTGGCTAGGCCTAATAAAATCCTTCTCCAATAAGTCCCTCAATTGCTCCTTCAACTCTTTTAACTCCGTCGGGGCTATACGATAAGGGGGAATAGAAATGGATTGCATATCGAGGAGGAGGACTATACCAAAATCTATTTTCCTTTCTGAAGGAACACTAGGAAGTTCATTAGGAAAGACATTAAGAAACTCATTTACAATCAGAACCAACTCTATAAGAATGACCTTGGACTCCACATCCATAATCCTCACGAGATGGTAAAGACATACCTTAGAAATCAACTAATGGGCTTTGATGCATGAGATGTATATGCCCTTGTCCACCACATTTAGACAGTCCCACTCAAGGATGGGTTCATTTGGGAATTGGAATTTGACCTTACGGGTTCTACAATCAATAAGGGCATAGTATGCATGCAACCAATCCATCCCAAGAATGATATTAAAATCAATCATATCCAACCCAACAAGATCACAAGGCAATATTTTATGCAAGATGCAAATGGGACAATTTCTATAAACCCTTTTAGCAACAATGGATACACTAATAGGAGTAGACACCTTATATGACTTACACAATAATTTGGGCTCAACATGAAACTTTTTGGCAATAAGAGGACAATCGATACACCAATAGGAGTAGATACCTCATATGACTCACACAACAATTCGGGCTCAACATGAAACTTTTGGGAATAAGAGTAGTAATAAAAGAAAGAGTGGCACCCAGGTCTATCGATGCATACACATCAAAATCAAAGATTTTTAACATACCAGTGAGGACATCGAGCACCTCATCAACCACTTGCCTCCCATGCAAAGCATAAAATTGATTGTGCCTTAGGGTACCACCTTGTTGACTACCTCTTCCCAAAGGAAGCATATTGGTACCCCGACCTTGAGGATGAACATCCTTACCCTTGTTGCAATTTCAAGGGAAATGTATTGCCTTATGCCCCATTTCCCCACAACCATAACAAGCACCAGTATTCCTCAAGCATGGGCCCCAATGACCCTTACCAAACTTTGGACATAAATTAATAGGACCCACACCACCATCACCTTGGGCCCTTGGGATGTCATTGGCCAACCTCCTATAGGTAGCATGAGAAGATCCTTGGCCTTGATGAAACCAGCCACCCTTGCGATTTTGGAACTTTCCCTCAAAACTGGCCCTCTTGGCCTCATTACTCCTCCTCTTCCTCAATTTTTCCTCGTGCATTTGTTCAGCATAGGTCATCAAATAGGAAAAATACATGTCCCTAATCAACATACTCCTTACTCACCAAGTCGGATACCTCCATCATAAATTTATTCATTCTAGACCTCAAATCGACAACCATATGTGGAGCATAATTTGAGAGTTGGTAGAACTTGAGGGCATACTCCTATACACTCATTGACACTAGTTTCAAATTCATAAACTCCATTATCTTGGCCTCCCTAAGCTTAAGAGAAAAGAACTGATTAAGAAAGGCCATCTTGAACTCCTCCCATAGAATCACGTTGTTGACCCCTTTCTCCTCATTCGATTATGTGAACCATATTTATGCTTCCCCCTTGAGTTGTTAAGCCACCAACTTTGCCTTTTCCTCCAACCTAACACCCATGATAGCCAGTACCTTGTAGACCTCATCAATGAACACTTGAGGGTCCTCATCTACCTTAGACCCATAGAATTTCGGTGGGTTCATCCTCATAAATTCTCTCACTAAGATGCCAAAATAAGAGCATGAGGGGCTTGTTCCCCTTGGTTGGCTTGTTTAGCCATAAATTGTGCAAGCAAGGTAAGAGCATCCCGAAGCTCTCCATGAGCCAGTTGCTCTTCGGGTGTGCGGGCTCTTCTTCCTCTATTGCTAGGCATGATCTAGCTTAGCAAGGAACAATCATTAGGGGGGGAAACCCTTACCTTAACTTCTTTAGCATGAAAAGAAAGGAAACATTTCCTAAAACATCACATAGCCTCTTACTCATAGTAGTAGTGTATAACACAACCATGAATAAGACTCTAATCAATGTGGTATGTTGGATTCCAAGGACGATTAACAACCTAGCACTCTGATTCCAAGTTTGTCATGAACTAAGCCTAGGGCCTAGTCGTGACAAAGCGCGTGGGAACCCAAAGGGGGTCCCAAATAAGCCTCTTAACATATCATCACACATCCTTGGTTGTGGAAGCAATACAATACAAGAAGACATTGTAAACAGGGAAAAACGGGGCTAAGGGACAACTTTCATATCATAAACCTCAAGAGTCAAGAGAGAGTCAGAGCTTATAACATAATACAAACATGTCCAATAACACCCCTAAAACATAGATACTGAGTGGGCCTAAGACAAGCAACCGGGCTCACCCTTATAGTCAATACATACATAAGAGAAGATAGTTTTAGTACATAACATGACATCATTAACATTGTCCCCGGAATGGAGGACTCACCAACTAGTTTGAGAGACAATCGTACTAGCCACGTGGAGGAGGAGGAGGATCAAGCGGGAGATCAAGACATTGTCCCCCTAGTTGAGGACTCACCACTTATTTTATAGAGAAATTGTACTAGCCATGTGGAGGAGGACGATGATTAAGTGGGGCTTTGGTTCCAACATGTTAACATCATGTAGGCATAGAGTATGCATTAGTATGTTTGAATGTGCTAAGTATATAGGATGCAATGCAATAATAGGTACGCAACATAGGTAAAATGCAATATCATAGGCAATAGATAATATAGTAACAATATGACATCTATGAAGGATGCTTGAAGTAAACCATGCTTATATAAAAGGAAATACATGTGTAGCAAGTGACCGTCAATATAGAATATCCAAGGCCTACCACCCCCTTGGAGAGGCCAATGAGGTATAAACCTCTCAATATGGTTAATAAGGTACCAACCCCTCAATATGGTTATACGGGCCTACTACCCCATATACTAGGTAACCAAGGTACAAACCCCTCAATATGGTTAATTAGGTACAAACCCCTCAATATGGTTATACAGGCCTACAACCCCTGTGCGAGGTAACCAAGGTACTAACCCCTCAATATGATTATACGAGCCTACTACCCCTGGTGCTAGGCAACCAAGGTACCAACCCCTCAATATAGTTATATGGGCCTACTACCCCCTGTACTAGGAAACCAAGGTACCAACCCCTAGATATGTTACCCGTGCCTATAACCCCCCAAGCTAGGCTTGGTCTACTCACAACACTATAAAAGTTCATCATGAAATTAACATATATACAACATACTTTCATCATCATAAAGTCATATATCTCATATGCCAAGTGTTAGGCCTTCAACAACTCAAGAATCCTAATCCGAACATTTTATCAAACACTTGGTGGGTGTACAATGCTAGTGTAAAACCATACAATAAAAGAGTGAAATCATGTAGGAAATCTTAAAATAAATCATCCCACTAATACTTGGTAACACCATCATATAATATACATCAAAACCATTCATCAAATCTAAAGTTAGGTCCAAGGTTCATAGCTCAAAACATGAAAAAATAGTCACACTTTTACAAATAAAATGACCCCAAACAGTGCCTGAAAAAGTGCCTCGAAAGTGCCTGGAATCTTGTTTTCCAAAAATTTAAAAAATCATTTGGAAGTTCAAAAATCTAACTTCATATTCTTGTTCAGGGGGTCCAAATTAGGGTGACAAGGGTCTAACCTCAAATTTAAAGCAAAGGAATTGAATTATGTAATTTCACTTGGTGCAATTTCTAGTGAGGGTCCACGACCTCTTCGTGATGCGGAGAGATGTATTTCCTACACTGTCTTTTCCTAGTTCGCCTAGATTTTTCTAAGTGTTGGACCTGAGTTTTTCTAAATGTATTTTCACCTATACTTAGCCTTATTTTACCCTCATATCACCCAAAACATTTCCTAATATTTCCTCAAACACCTAGACTCATTTCTAACCCTAAATTCAAGTCCCAAACTAAAGGCCAATCTCAAGGATTTCTTCAAGAATCTCACCCAAGCTTCAAATCTCCATAAAGTCTTCTTAAAGAACTTCACAAAAGCTAAGGTATGTGGTGTTAAACCATTGGGTCCTTTCACCCATGGTGTCTAAACCTTCTTTTACTTAATATTGCATGATTTAGAGTTGATTTTAGATGTGGGTCTTGTATATTAAGAAATTTACTGCATAGTAATTTTAGTTCATGAAAGTATGGTTGTTTGAGTATGTTTTGAGCTTTAAATCTTAGATCTAGTATTGGATTTGATGAGGGGTTTTGATATGAATGTCTTGGGGGTGTTCCAAGGTATTGATTAAAGGTTATACCACTAACTTTCCTGCATGATTTTAACTCTAAATTGCATGCTATTTTACCCCTATTACACACCCCCAAGGTGTTTGACAAAATGTCCGGTTATGTTTTTCCTGCATAATTTCATCTCCAAATTGCATGCTTTTATACCCCTATTACACAACCCCAAGGTGTTGACAAAATGTCCTGTTATAATTTCTTGAGAAAATGAAGGTCTAAAGCATGAGATATGATATGATTGACTATATGATGACAAAATGAGCTTTTGTACATGATAAATATTATCTAAGTATTATGGTAGACCATTCCCAATTTGGGAGCCTAGTTGAGGGGCCAAAGACTCAACCACTAGGGTGATGGGTGCGATCATAACCAACCTAGTTGAGGGGTTAAAAGACTCAACCACTAGGGTGATGGGTACGATCATAACCAACCTAGTTGAGGGGTT
>DF365383.1:8922-19148 GCA_000787875.1 Solanum virginianum
GTCACCGGTCGTTAAAAGCTCCGTCATTAAAAGTTTAGCGACCAGATTAAATTTAGTCATTAAAAAAGCTTTAACAATGATTAAATTTCAATCACTATACCTCTTTTCAGCAATCAAATTTTTTCTTTGCTAATTGATATTCTAGTTATTAAAAACAATAGACAAATCAGCTGCAACTTCCGAAGAAGGGCCCGACCATGAGGTTTGACCCTGTGAAGAAGGTCACATGACAACATCTTTACCAATTACTCCAAGGTTCCCTTTAGTTCTAGTTATTCAAACCTTAATTATGACCACAAATTAGATCAGCAAAAGTGCATATAGACACACACTTACAAATAATATGAAAACCTATAAATTGGTTATATTCATATTAAATTTCATAGTGACTATAAAGAATGATATTGTGTAACATTACAAAAATATAGACATATGAATTATATGATATTATATGTTTGACTCTTAGTAAAAGAAAAACTAGAATATCTTTTCTTAAATATGAAATGCATTGAAAAGAAAGTTGAGCCTTCTAGTTCTAGACATAAAGTTATTTATTTTGTATTTTGCACCTTAAGTTATTGACTTTTTGTACATTAATTCATCAATAAAACCACCAACTTCTTTTAGTTTCACTTTTTATACTAATATTATCCACCTAATATAAATAATTCAATATCATTCAAATATTATGAGATAAAAATCAATTATATCATCTTAAATCTTAAATAATAAAAAAAACCATGATCTCTTAATTAATTTAGTAGTTGATTATATGTCATGTAAAGCTTTTTAAATTGTCTGTTTGTAAAATTTCACTTTATCCTTTTCTAACTCAAAAGAATGATTTTTCTTTGTATACATCTAGTAGTTTCACAACCAATAATGAAAAAAAGTCAACACAATATATATTTTTTATTAAAAAAATATTATTACTGAATATTGATTTTTAAGTCTATTGATGGAGATAATTTACAAGTGGAAAAACATTTATCCTCTTGAGAAAATTACTTACTACAAAATTTATATAACTTTTCTACGTTACATTAATCTCATAAGCTCATAATTATTATTTAATATTATTACTTGTATTTTTAATTTTTTATTTCTTTATAAATTTTTGTTTTGACCTACTTCATCTTGCATCTTTAAAAAGGTCAAATAAATATGAATAAATTTTCTCTCAAAATAAAAACATATATAGGAACTATATCAAGAAAATATTTAAGTTTAAAAAAAAATGTGCCAAAAAGATTGTAACTAAATGCTTTTACAATATTTTAAAATTTTATGTGATTGACTATAATAACAATGATGGATAGAGTTATTAGAAGATAATACATTAATATTTTTTTCTTTTTGTTAAACTTTATTATTATGAAATAGCCAAAATTATAAAAGATGGAGGATTCTTATCAGAATGATGAAATGATCAATAAAATGCAACTTGTTATACTTATAACATGATTTGGTCTAATATCTTTTGCACTCATATTAATTAAAATACATTTTTACACTAACTAATATGTTTTAACGATGGGATGTTATATTTTTATTGATCAAACTTATCCCCCCATTAATATTGGATTAAAATTTATCTTTAACAACCCAAAAATATTGCTCATTATAAGTGTATTTATAACGACCGGAAAAAAATTTGGTCACTATAAGTATATTTATAGTGACTAGAAAAAATATTGGTCGTTATAAGTATATTTATAACGACCGAAAAAATAATTCGTGGCTATAAGTATATTTATAACGACCGAAAAAATTTTGGTCACTATAAGTGTATTTATAATGATCAGATTCACTTTCCTTCATTAAGAAATAGTCGTTAAAAGTCTTTTTTCTCATAGTGGTATTTCCTTGAGCTATGTACGTAACATAGGTTATGAAAATCCTATCCTAAATGGGAGTTTGTGTAAGGAAGGTTGCTTCATACGAAATGGGAATCCCCATAAGGTGAAGTATAATTTGATATGATTTTATGTGAAAATCCAATCCTAAAAGGGAGTGCCCGTAAGGAAGGTTGCTTCATACGAAATGGGAATCCCCATAAGGTGAAGTATAATTTGATATGATTTTATGTGAAAATCCAATCCTAAAAGGGAGTGCCCGTAAGGAAGGTTGCTTCATACGAAATGGGAGTGCCCATAAGGCGAAGTATGGTTTACCTTTGGCAAGTAGACTACCTCTTTACCAGTTAGGGGATTTCATCAAAATTCCATGTATTGGCTCCCTTTGTCTTACTCATGTCGGTTGAGGTCTCATCCTCACTATACATGAGCATTTGTGCATTTTATTCACGAATGGACTTCATGGCATATCATATACTATGTCTCTTGATCTATATCTCTTTTAATATTATGTTCCCTTGTCGTCATCTAACATTGAATGTAGGTTTGGTAAGTCATAGGCATTGCATGCCGGTATACTTACTATATTCAAACGTACTAATGCATACTTTTGTGTACATGATGTAGGGACCGGAGACTATCTTCATCCACCATTTGACGGCTGATCGAATTTGAGATATTTGTCATGGTGAGTCCTATCATACAAGAGTAAGCCACCTTCCTCTACCTATGGTGCTTTTTTTCATTATTTACTTTGAACGTGAGCCCAGGATATGTCTTGGCCCTATCCTATCTTATGACTAAAGGCATTATTGGACATCTTGTAGACTCTTGTCGAATCTATATGTTATGTGTCGTATTTGGAGTTTTTGGTTATGATTATCTATTTGATATGGCTATCATGGATTGATTATGAGGATTATGTTAAGTATGTATGATTTGATATGGAAATGTGGAAGATCCTAGGTCCTATATTGCCCCATAGAGTGAGTCATTTTTACCAGCCCCTTAGTTCTTATGTGTTGTATGATATGTGAATACATGTTAACCCCTTTCCTTATGATATCCCCATAGCGTAAGACCTACTTTTCCGTCCCTTAGAACTATGTATTTATTATTTGTATACACTTCTGAACAAATGGTGTGAATATGAATACTTTGAGGCTTCTTTGTGATTCTTGAGTCCTCATTCGCCATGTCCCTCCTAGATCCTAGGTCTGAATCATAACATTATTACATTAATTTTTCTTAATTATAGTAAATTAGTAAGTGGTAGTACAAATATCGGACAGTTTAACAGTTTAATTAATGATTCATCTGTCTGCTCGATCCATCTACTAAAATAGGAGAAATAATAAATTTCAAATCATTAAATTGAATTTCATGATATACTACCAGATTTAAATGTCATTTAAATTTTGAATTCGTCTTGAAGAGAAAATTATGATGAATGAAAGATGCTTCTTGAACTAGCTAGGTTCTAATAGAATTTATCATAGCCTGAAGGAAAAAAACGACCAAAGTGAGACCCCTGCACAAAATATGAATTCAAATCAGTTATTGTTTGATAAAGAACCTACCAAAAAATTTCAAAAATGGTTTCAACTAGTAATAAAATTTAGCTAGGTATGATTAAATAATTTAACATTTCAAACTCTTTTCAGTATAGCTTTTATTTAAAAAAAATTGTTGAAGCCTTGAGGGTAGTTTAGTCATTCTATAGTCAATGCACTTAATTCAAAATGGCTTTCGAAAGGAAAACCTTTCTTTAATTTTAACCTATCATATGTAAATGTTATGTCTCAAAAAATTCCCAGTTATGATATTTGGCTCTATATATATCAGAGGTGGTAGTAGTAATAACCTAGCCTATTTGTCTTTGTTTTCTTTACGGCACCAACAATTCATAGCAATGGCCTTCTTTAACCTCAGACTTCCTCAATTACAGAGATACAATAGACCCAAGTTCACACTCATAAATATATATACATACTAGTAATAATATACATAGCTAGGAGAACTCCAACATATACAAGCCAAACTAGAGTGTACAAGGGCAACGTCTGAATATAATAGACATCCACCAAAACAGGAGACTACAGAATGTCCAAAGCTGTTGATAATCACCCAATTCTTCTGAAAGGTCCACGAACCCCCAACATAGCGATTGTGGCTAGTACCTAGACCTGCATCATGGAAAGATGCAGAAAAGTAGGCGTAAGTACTGATAACAGGAACTCAGTAGGCATAATCCACCGACTGCTATAAGTATATTTATAACGACCGAAAAAATTTTGGTCACTATAAGTGTATTTATAATGATCAGATTCACTGAACAAACCAAATAATATACAATGATACCGACTAACGAACCTCATAAATCAAGTGTCAACTCAACTATATCTATGGCACTAAAAAGCATAACCAGTAGTGACAACGAAGTAGGACTAGAAGAACCCAATTAAGCAGAACAAAGCAGTGTATAAAAACCCAACTAATGAAACCTGAGCAGAACTATATCACACTGTCACATGGTCACAGTATAGTATGGTGTTATATGTTGGTGTAGGGCCTTAGTATCTTTGCTTGTATGCCAATTGGGCCCCCATAAGCCCAGAAGGTATACTTACAAATAATCAAGGTATGTATAGGTGTAAATATATAAGGATCAGTAACAGATAGTATGAAGTCTTAACCAATGCAAAACATAATATCATCTGGGGCCTCCAACCCTTAACTGACATCTAAGGCCCCTAACCTCCTTCACTTACTAGCCTCTGAATGGGGAAAGAAAATCATAAGTCAACCTGGGCCAGTGGATGACAATCAACTGGGTCAATGACCCAAGAACAATCAACCATTGCTATTTCAGTTTATAACTCACTGAACTAAGATTACATCAATTTTATATCAAGTTTGGTACATATGTTATATATACTTACCTCATCTCTTTGGGTAAAGGAACTAGACCAATCCCGATCTTTCTAATTTATATCATGAATTTTTTCATAGTAAAACTTTACTTCTTCCTCAGTCTTGCTAGTGGCATTAACAAAATAATTCCACAAAACTAGTATTCATCAATGCCATAAATAGCCGATATATTCTGAAACTTTTTGTATTGCTCACAAGTCCATGCTGAATTTGAGGCCATTTTCATCACGGACTTGGGAGCAATACAAGAGGTTTGGAAATGCATTAGATATATATGGCATCGATGAAACACTAGGTATGTGGCATTATTTGGTTAATACTACAAGCAACACTAAGAAAGAAGTAAAGTTATACTATTAAAAACTTACGGTAGAAATCAGAAAGAATGAAGTACCTTTGCCTAAAGATGATTAGGTAAGTATATATAACATATATATAACCCTATGTAGATATGTGAATCTACTATATCCTATAAATCTAAAATTTTGTAAATATTAAATTTTGAATTTAATAAATTGAATGTATTTTGATATATTACAAAATTTAAACATCTCATTTAAAGTGTGAATCCATCTTTTCATTTTTAGGTAAGATTTAATAACTTCTTCAACTCTTGCCCATAAGTATGTAATAGTTGGAGTTGGAGGGTTCAACCTCCAACCTCCGGTAAATTAACTTCCCCAGATCCCACTGGGTATGTTGTTGTTGTTAGAAGATTTAAATTCCACAAAGTAAATATTTACCTGTAACCATTCAAGTGCATAAGCATTCTTCTAAGCCAAGGGTCTACCGAAAAAACCTCTCTAACTCAAAGGTAAAGGTTAAGGTATGCGTACATCCTACTATTTCCAAATTGCACTTCTTGGTACGGGTGACAAAATGAGTAAGTTATATACGGGTACCTATCTAGATTTATCCATTATAAATGAATTGGGCATCCAACCCATTTAAGATGGATAAAACATGGGTAAAGCTCATATTTCCCATTTAAAAATGGATAATATGTGTAAAAGAGAGTGATTCATAAAAGAAAGAAAAATGGTATTAATATTTTCTTTTTGTGTAGACGATTTTTGTTTTGTTTTTTAAAATCAACTAGTGGGCTTAGCAGTCCATTTTATTAATAAAACAATTAAAGCTTATAATTTAGATCTGCAGGCCCATACCAAAAAACTTGTAACGTCCCTAAAAATTACCCGAAAATGTGCCTCAAAAGTTCTAGGAACCATAATTTCCTCATATCTCAAAATTTGTACATGATATCAAAAATTTGACTTCATATTCTTGTTCAAGAAGTCAAATTGAAATGGAAATAAGTCTAAATCCAATTTTAAAGAAACTATAGCAAATTTTGAAATTTTAAAGTTTGACAAAAACAGTGGGCCTGCGTGTCATTGGTGCGTCTTTTTAGTGTAAGTTCGTCCAGCTTTTCTTTCTTGGTCCAAGGTATTTGGGTCTTGGGCCAAAGCCTTCCCATACGTTAAAATACCTATACTTAGCCATATTTTGCCATATCATACAAGACATTCCCCGATACTTACTCAAACACTTAGACTTATATTTCTCTCAAAATTCAAGTGTCAAAACCCTCTCCGGATCTTAAGAATTTTACTCAAGCTTCAAGTCTCCATTTCCAATCTTCATCAAGATCATCTCGAAAGCTATGGTATGTGAGTTTCTTTCATTGGTTCCTTTCACCATGATATCCAAGCTTCCTTTTACCTAACATTGCACGATTTAAAGTTGATTTACTCATGGGTCTTACTTATTATGAATTTCATTGCATACTATGTTAGGGTTTATGAAATTATGGCTATTTTGCTATGTTTTGGGGTATGAATCTAAGATCTATTGTAAGAATTGATGAAGGGTTTTGATGTATATTGCTTAGGGGTGTTACCAGGTATCTATTGATGGTTTTACATTGAATTTTCTAGCATGATAACACTCTTGAATTGCATAGTTCTATACTAGCACTACAAACTGCCTTAAGTGTTGAATAAAATGTCCAGTTATGGGTTCTTGAGGAATTGAAAGTCCAATACATGTCTTATGAGTTGAATGACTATATGATGATGAAATGATGATGAAAAGGAATGCATATATATAATGATGAAATGAGTGTATATATATGATATTATCTCTACAGTGTTGGAGATGACCAANTATACACATGATCTGCTCTATTCTGTTCGGGCCTCTGTATATACTCGTTCATCGGTTCCCGAGTCGGTTATAGTCGTGCATAACATGCTATGTATATATATGTATATATATTTCCGAAGGTGGTTGGATACGGCAGGGGCGGCTTCGCCCAAGGGCTGGCTTTGCTTAGTCGGAGTTATGCTGTGATTGGGCCCTCTGTCTGGGTGGCTCTAAGCCACATTTGTTGTAGGATCTTTGACTACTGGGACGCCGGCTCACCATCCTACCCTCTGATTAGTGTGTTGGAGATGTTGGGATCTGAACTATTTGGTGTGATGCTATGGTATCGCGCGTGTTTGGAGGTCGCCATCATTCCTGTCCTTTTAGAACTTATAAGTATTTCTTTAACCCTTTGAAATAAGCTGAAACTATAATTTGAAACATGCACGAAAATAAAATCCTTTGACTATGTTTAGTTTGCTATCCTAATAACTATATGTACTTCTTCTGTCTATGTTCAGTTGCTATTCTGATGATAGTATGTAATTCCTGCGTTACATATTCGGTACATCTTCTGTACTGACCCCCTTTCTTTGGGGGCTGCGTTTTATGCTCGCAGGTTCAGATGTACAGTGTAGCAGGCCTCCAGCTTAGGCCCTCAGTTTGTAGTTTGAAGAGCTCTTTTATTTCAGAGCTAACTTTGGTACACATACCTGATATTACTTTCTTTCTGGATACGACGGGGGCTCTGTCCCGTCTTATGACTCAGTTTGTTTGCGTTAGGGGTGTGTGGACAGTCTGTGTGTATGGGTCCTATCAGCAAGTCTTTGTAGTATGAACATATGTTGTGTATGTGTGACTTAGCCACCTGTCTGGACATTCTGTACATATGCTATATTTATTAGGCGACAGGATCGTAGCAGTGACCTTGTCGGCCCGCGTATATATGTATGTCTACGTTTTTTATTCATTTGCTGGTTCGCTGGACTTTTCAATTTCAGGTGGCTAGTCAGGAATACAAAGGAAACTCTGCCAAAATTTTATAGAATGAATAGTAACTCATACTGGGATCTGATTTAGTTATGTGTTCTGACGCCCCAAACGGGTGTCAATCACGACCCATAGGTTGGGACGTGACAAAGTGGTATCAGAGCAGTCTGTCCTCGGAATGTCCACAGACCGTGGGTGTCAGTCACGGCCCATAGGTTGGGACGTGATAGAGTTTTTACTCCATCAACCTTATGAAGGGGTTTGTACTTTATGCGCCTCTCCAAGTAGATGGTAGGACTTGAATTGTACTATAATGGTCACTTCTTACACTCGTATTATGTTCTATATAAGCATGATTTTGCTTCAAGTATCATTCATACATATCATATTGTTAGTATGCTATTTGTTGCTTATGATTATGCATTTTGCCTATGATGCGTATCTCTTGTTGCATTGCATCCTATATACTTAGTACATTCAAACGTACTAACGCATACTCTATGTGTGACGACCTAAGACTAGGGCCTAGAAGTGACCAGCGAATGAGGAACCCGAAGAAATCCAGAACAAGCCTCATAGCATATTATTACACATCCTTAGTCGCGGAAGCAATATAAAACATCATAAGAAGCATGAACAAAGGGAAATGGGACTAAGAGAGATAGAGAGAGTTTAATACTTAAATAACATAGATGAGTCAAAACTCAAACATAATACATAATTTGTCCAACAACACCTCTAAACATAGGTACTTAGCGGGGGTCAAGACAAAGTAACTAAGCTCACCCTCATAGTCAAAATAGCAATAAAGAAGAAGGAATTAATACATAACATAAGAAACATAAACCAATGTTCCCAAAATGGAGGACTCACCAATAAGCTTGAGTGAAACTGTACTAGCCACGTGGGTGGAGAAAGTCTCCATTTCCAATCTTCATCAAGATCAAAATGGAGGACTCACCAATAAGCTTGAGTGAAACTGTACTAGCCACGTGGGTGGAGATGGTCAAGCGGCACTCCGGTTCCTACATGGCCATATCATGTAGGAATAGAGTATGCATTAGCACGTTGGAATGTATTAAGTATGTGGGATACAATGCAACAAGTGATAGGCAATATAATCAAAATGCATAACAATAGGCAATAGGCATAATATAACAATATGACATGAATGGACAATGCTTGTAGTAAAATATGCTTAAAAATATCCATTCTTTCATAGCTTATTTAACCCATTAAGATAACATAATTAGCTTATCCAATTACTTTATACTAGAGGGTGAGAGATATAGCATTAGTTCATAACCCCAAATCAAACACGAGGCTATAGAGTACATCATAGTTCATAACCTCATAAAGAGTAACATAATCTCATAGGGAGTAACATAACCTCATAGAGATTAACATAACCTCATAAGGAGTAGCATAACCTCATAAAGAGTAACATAATCTCATAGGGAGTAACATAACCTCATAGAGATTAACATAACCTCATAAGGAGTAGCATAACCTCATAAAGAGTAACATAACCTCATAGGAATAGCATAACCTCATAAAGAGTAACATAACCTCATAGGGAGTAGCATAACCTCATAAACATTAACATAACCTCATAGGGAGTAGATTGCATTTGTACATGATGGTAAGGTATACAACATAGCTCATAACCCCTACATGTAGGAATTGGCCTTGAACTAGAGGGTAAAGCATGTAACATAGTTCATAGCCCCTCCTAGTAGGCTTTCACAATTGACAACACCATAAACCTTACCTTAAGAATCCAACAAGTCATCAACAATTCACTAGAACATAATAACATTAGAGATTAACAATTCCCTTGTAATACCAAAGGCGTTTTACATGATTTAAACACATATATTCATTCCTTTCATCCTTATATACATATCTTCCCTACTTATCATCATTTGGTCATCACATACATACATCATTTCATCATTAATTCATTATTATATAATCATCATAATATCATTCAACTAATAAAACAGGTATTGCACCCACAATTCCTCAAGAAACCCTAGCTGGATATTTTATCATACACTTAGCGAGTGTGTAATGGGGGTAAAAGACCATGAAATTTAGAGATGAAATCATGCAAGAAAATCTATTGTAAAACCATCAATAAATACCTTGAAACACCCTCAATACATACACATCAAAACCCATCATCAAATTCAACATTAGAAACAAGATTTAGAGCTCAAAATATGCTAAAACAACTATACTTTCATGAACTAAAATCACTGTGCAGTAAATTTCTCAATATACAAGACTCACATGTTA
>DF365383.1:32038-42182 GCA_000787875.1 Solanum virginianum
CTCATATGCCGAACAACTTGAGGGACAAAAACTTAGGAAGAGGAGAAGTGGGGAGTCTTAGAGGGCTCAGTTTGAGGGTGGCTAGCTTCAACAAGGTCATGAATTTCAAGTCCAAAGGTCCTCTAGTGCTCCAAACAAAAGGCTTGCTAATGATACCGTACTTAACCCAAGGCTCCAAGAAGGTGATGGTGGAGTTATTCATCCTAGATGCCCAAAATGTGGGATCAATCATTGTAGCACATGTTGGAGGAACACAGGTGCATAGTTTGGGTGTGGCAAGATGGGCCACAAAATTCCTGATTATTCTTATGTAAAGGCAAGGATGGTCATCCATAAGATCAAGGTGGTCGTGTTGATTAAAGGACCCAAGGTGGCCAACAAGGGGGTGCTCCACATCACAACCGGTTCTATATGCTCAAAGAAAGGCAAGGAGTAGACGAGGTGCCCGATGTTGTTACCAGTATGTTAAAGGTTTTTGATTATGATGTGTATGCATTGTTGGGTCTGAGTGCTATCTCTCATTCATTACGTCATTTGTTGCAAATAGATTTCATATATATCCCAAATTATTGTGTAAATCCTTTAGGTAGGCTATCCTCGTTGGTGAGTCCATTATCACTAGAAGAGTTTATATAGGTTATCTCGTGTCTATGTTACTTAAAGTCTTGCCTTTTGATTTTGTTGAACTTTATATGGTGGATTTTGATATTGTTCTTGGGATGGATTAGTTACATAAATATCATGCTTCTATTGATTGTAGAACTCGTAAGGTTAGGTTCTAATTCCCTAATGATTCTATCCTTGAGTGGGAAAGTTGTAATGTGGTGGTTAAGGATATATGACCTATTAGATCAACTACAAAGGGCTAGTCATTATTTTTCTATGATTGATCTTCAGACCAGATAACACTAAGTGAGAGTGAGGGAGTGTGATAATCCCAAATGGCTTTTCGGACTAGGAATGAGCATTGAATTTATGGTAATGTCCTTTAGCTTAACTAATGCACTAGCAATATTTATGACCTTATGAATAGGGTCTTTAAACCCAACCTTGATATGTTTGGGGTAGTATTCATAAATGATGCTTTGAGTTATTCCTGTAGTAAGGAGAGCACATGATACTTTTGAGGGTCGCATTTGGTTGCTAATTTGACAAACGTGAGTTTGGATAGAATGGAAGTGGTAAGAATTAGCCCTAGAACTTGACCCAACTTTGTTAAGATTGAAGGTATTGGTGAACGAGGGAAAGGTGGAGGTTTTCTACCAAGAGGGAGATGGTTCCCTTATGTACCAAAGTAGGTTATGTGTTCTTAATGTTGATGGGTTGAGAAGATATATTGGTGGCCCAAGTGCTATAGCGCCTTTAGAAGTTGTGGGTGTTGTGGAGGATAATTTGACCTCTGAGGAGGTTCCGGTGGAGATGTTAGACAGACAAGTAAGCAAAGATGTGACGTCTGTAAAAGTCCTTTTGGGATAATTAACGAGTCAAAAGTGTCAGTAGAGAAGCCGAAGCGGTCATGAAGAAGCAATATTCGTACTTCTTTCACTCTATTCAACCCTAAGATAACAACCAAGTCCTTTCTACGATTTCAAGTCTTAAGCTCTAGCCCTAATGTCATTTTTGCATGCATACATGTTCATGACAATAAGTTCTGATGACTTATGGCGCATATGTGTTTGAAACTTTTAGAAAATGATGTTTAAGTGCATTTGTTACATTCATGTTGGGATGAAATCTTCATAAATACTTCTCTCGCGTATGTTTCTTTGACATTTGGAGACAAATATTCCCAAGGGGGAGATATTGAAATTCCCCTCATGTGCTTCGGAATGTCCCATAATCATAAATTCCATATATATCAAAATCTGTGCATGATTTTGAATATCCAACCTAATATTCTTGATCAGGGGGAAAATTGAGTGAGAAATAGGTATAACCGAGATTTTAGAAGATCCATAACGAAAAATAATTTTTGCTAATTTTCGAATTCCAAGGGATGTCCGAGCGCTAGGGGCGCAGACTAGTGTATTTGCTTCAAGCATGTTAGGTCCACGTCGTGCCAGGGGCGTAGACCAGTGTGAACTTTTCCTTAATTTTCTTATCTCATCCAAGGGCATTGGGGTAATAGCCCCATGCATATTTAAATAAGAAATCTACCATACTTAGCCATTTTTCAACTCTATATCCTCAAAAACCCTGTCTAAAATCTCTCCAAGAATACATCAAATCTCTCATTCAAATTCAAGGATTGCAAGCTCAATTTTGGAACACAAGAACCCATCTCAAGCCTCAAGTTTCCCCTAACTCAATCTCAAGAAAAATCCAAGTTTGAGGTATGTGGGTCTTCATCCATGGGTCCTTTCACCCATGGAGCCCAACCTTCTATTTTTATGAAAATTGCATAATTTCAAGTTTTATTACTTATGGCTACCTTTTATTATGAAATATGAACATAAATGATGTTGGGGTTTTAATAGGTATTGATTGAATATGCATTAAAAGCTACTTTAAACTTATTCCATGATTTGATTTATGTCTATTGAGACTATGCATGATTTGAGCTTTGACAACTATGAACTATGATGAACTTTTGATATGAATTTTTTGATGCCTGAATTGCGGTTTTACAATAATATTGGTGGATTGATTTGCATTGAGTTTACTCTTCATGTTTTACTCTGTAGTTGCATGATTTTGAACAAATATAATGACCTACCATGTGTTTGATGAAATTACATGAATAGGATTTCTAAGTTGTTGGTGAACTATGGCATGATTTATAAGTCAAAGTGATTTCATGATAATTATGGACTTTCAAGCATATATGAAATTCATGAAAAGTATCTAGACATTACAAGTGAATTGTTGAGCTCTTATGTTATTTCTTTTATGTTCTTTTGAAATGTGAAGCCCTTTCGTGATATTGAATGTGATGGTTTGATGAGCTATTTTTGTACTCCTACCAAAATTATTGTATTGTAAAGTAAGGATATTTCTTAACTCCTACCGAAAAGATTATATCATAAGGTAAGAACATCTTATAATACCTACCAAAAAGGCCATATCGTAAGGTAGAATAATTCTTGGCTCCTACCGAAAAGATTATATTGTAAAGTAAGGACATCTCAAAATACCTACCAAAAAGGTCATGCAGCAAGGTAGAATAAATCATGGCTCTTACCGAAAATATTATTTCATAAGGTAAGAACATCTTATAATACCTACCGAAAAGGCCATGCCATAAGGTAAAATAAATCATGACTCCCACCAAAAAGATTGTATCATAAGGTAACAAAAATCTTGTACTACCTACCAACAAGGCTATATCATAAGGTATGGGTATTGGTAACACTCTCCAAAAAGGTTATACTGTAAGGTGAGTGGATGGGTACTTGACCATTCTCATGCATGTTAATGTAAGCCTTTGAGCATATATTCTATATTGAGCTTATACCCATTGGTTATGATTATATGTCTTGATTTTTATAGCTTATCTCCTTTGTTGCATTACACCCACATACTTAGTACATGCCAAAGTACTAATGCATACTCTATGCCTATATGATATTACCATGTAGGCATCGGAGCTCCTATTTATCATCCTCCTCCACGTGGCTAGTTGTTTTATTTGTAGAAACCTTTTGGGTGAGTCCTCAACTCCGAAGAAATTATCTATTATCCTTTTTATGCTATGTTGAGACTATTACTACTTTTGGTTATTTACAACTTGAGGGTGAGCTTGGGAAGAGTCTTGGCCCCTGCTCTATTTCATATAGTGGTGTTGTTGGATGATATGAGATTCTATGTAAATAAGTGTGACACTTCTTAGGCTATTATTATTATGAAAGACGTCCCTTAGTCTCACTTCCCTTCTTATCAATATCTCTTGTTATTCTATGTATTTGCTTCCACGACCTAGGACGTGTGAATGATATGTTGAGAGGCTTGTTTGGGGTTCCTTCGAGTTTCCCTTTTGTTGTGTCACATCTAGGCCCTAGTCTTGGATCGTGACATTAGAGGTCATCAACAAGTGCTTCATTGAAGATCTTCTCAACTTTTCAGCTGATTGGTGAGTCTTCCTCAATTTTGGAGGATGCACATTATTTGTTTCATCTAGCTTTTAATGTTAGACTTTAGACTTCTTATTTTTATTAAAGGTAACCATGGACCTTTCACTAGAACTATTAAATAGTTAATAGAGTCTTATAGACTAGCTTGTCGAGTTGTGATTTGCTGTTGTTTTGGGCTAGTGTCTATACTAGTCTTATTAATATAATTTGACTACCTACAATTTAGACTGTCCACCTTGTCTTTCCTTTAGTCTTTCGCTAATAAGGTAGGTTGTGAATGAATGAATGTGATGAGGCCAAGTGGTTCCCTTGGGGACTAGCAATAGTCTTGGTGTATTGGCTATGCCAAGGGTACCTTCTCAGGGCATGAAAAACTTATTATCGAAACATAAAGTTCAAGAGTCCTAGGGAGTTTATGAAGTTATTTCTAGTAAAGTCCTTTTTATAGGTCTGTTGTGTGCCACACTTTATAAGCAGGAGGCTATGAGACATTAGGAATTGTTAAATACTATTTTTGCATCCTGATTCGTGTCATAGAGTTGAACTTTATAAAAGCTCTCAAAATTGTGTGTTTGCATTTTGATTTCGGACCATTCCTCCAAGAAGATCTATCAGACTAGTTAGGGGCAGTCGAGACCTAGCTAGATAGAATGTTCACCAACCTGATCAACAAGTGCCTGAAAGGAAAGGACAACCAAAGATGCTAATCGCTTAGCCCCCACAGGCTGACATATCCAATGATGAGCTATGTTAGGTTATTAAAGCTTTGGCCTAAGTAGTGACAACACCTGCTACTGGATAAGGAATGGGTAGACAAGATGTATAGGATACATCCAGAGTTTGGAAGTTCTGGGGATGAACCCGCCTAAGTTCATAGGGCATATACCTAATGAAGATTTGGAGAACCACATTGATGAGCTATAGAAAGTGTTCTAGGTGATGCATGTGACTAATGTTGATAAGGTTGAGTCAGCTTCTTACCAACTCAAAGGGGTTGGTAGATTTTGGTATGATCAGTGGAAGAAGTATAGAGCTAAGGGTGCACTCATCTTGACTTGGGCCATATTTGAGGATTTCTTTATAGGCCAATTCTTCTTAAGGGGGCTAAGAGAGGCTAAGGTATGAGACTATTAAACTTCAAACAGTGCTCCACGATGGTAAAGGAATATGATCTGTAGTTCATGCAGCTGTCTTGTTATGCTCCTCAGATGGTTGCAGACATGAGAAGCAAGATAGGCCTGTACGTTGATAGGTCGAATAAGTAGATGAAGAAAGATGGGAAAGAAGTTATACTTGTGAGCAACATTGACATAGGTAGGTTAATAATCTATGTGCAGCAAGTTGATGATGAACAACAACAAGATAAAGATGAGATAAAAATTAATAGGGCTAAAATATCAAGCCATAAGGTCAGAAAGAGATGAAATAGGAATGGTAGCAAGTTTTAGTCTGGGCCAGCACCTTCATTTGCCAGTGCACCTCTACCCAAGACTAAGCATGATCAGAGGTCCTAAAAAATCAAAGCCAGAGATCTTTATCATAAGCTAGTGTGGCTTAAAGTTCATAGGGCAAGCCATAATGTAGAAGGTGTGTCAAACTTGACTTTTGAGAATGTCGTGAGGGAGGTGATGTGTGTTATAAGTGTGCCCAAGTAGGTGTCATGACCCGAACCTAGGGCCTAGGAGTGACATGGTGAATGGGAACCCAGAGTCCCTAAACAAGCCTCAAAGTATCCATACTCATATCATCAGTTCAAAAGCACAAATGAATAGTAAACACATAGTTCTAAGGGATGGGAAAATAGGATTTACGCTATGGGGTGTCATAGGAAATGTGAGTAACATGAATTCACATATCACATAGAATATAAATACTAAGCGGCGGGTAAGTATGACTCACTCTATAGCCAATCCACATATTATAAAACTCATAGCCAATCCACATATCATAAAACTCATAGTCAATCCACATAACAATATCCAATAGGTAGCCAAATCCATAAGCATAATTTCCAATCACAACACTTAGCATAGAAGTGTAAAGGAGTTTACAAGATGTCCAACAATGCCTCTAGGCATAAGATAGAATGGGGGCCAAGACATACCCCGGTTAGCCTTCAAAGTAAATGACATAAATAAAACACCATAGGTGGTAGAGGAATGGTGGTTTGTCCTTAGAAGATAGGACTCACCATAACAAACAACTCTCATGATCAAAGCTAGACGTCATACGGTGGATGAAGGTAGTCCTCAGTCCCTACATGGTGAGATCATGTAGGCAAAAGTATGCATTAGTATATTTGAAAATACTAAGTATGTAGGCATGCAATACATATGAATTACTAAGCCTTCACTTAATATTAGATTATAAGGGCACATAATATAAAAAGAGATATATATCCAAAGAAGAGTATATAACAATATGCTATGAAATCAATGATGCATGAAATGCGATAATGCTCATATATAGTGGTGATGGAATCATAACTAATATCTCAAACTCATGCGAGCTATTACATGAATTTTCCTGATATTGACCTCCCATCGGGTGAGTGAAGATTACTTGCCAATGGTAATCTACACCGTATATTATGATTCGATCATTTTGGTGTGATCGCCACCTTCCTTACAACCCTGTCATTTTGGAAGGATTTCCATTTCATTTCACATCATATCATGTCAATGTATAACCATTCCTTATAATCCGATCATTTTGGTAATGACTACCATTCCTATATTTGCACATAGTTTAAGGAAAGGGGGAGGACTCTTGGTCATAGCCTTGATGCCCCCAATCCATTCAGTGCTAAGTCAACATCCCACAAGAATACTTGTACATATACATGCTTTCAATAGAGACAATAGTCATTTCAAATCATTTCAATTCACATTTAGGCTTAAAAGCCAAATGTTCTTCATGATCATTCATTCATAGGCTAAAAAGCCAAATCATAACTCATTATTATGTTTTTAATTCATAGGAATAGCTCATTCATTAAACAATATGGTGCAAGTACCTAATATGGTCACAGTATAGTATGGTGTTATACGTAGGTGTAGGGACTTAGTGTCTATGCTTGTACGCCAATTGGGCCCCCATAAGCCCAGAAGGTACACCTACATATAACTAAGGTATGTATAGGTGTAAATATATAAGGATCGGTAACAGATAGTATGAAGTCTCAACCAATGCAAAACATAATATCATCTGGGGCCTCCAACCCTTAACTGACATCTAAGGCCCTTAACCTACTTCACTTACTAGCCTCTGAATGGGGAAAGAAAATCATAAGTGAACTAGGGCCAGTGGGTAAAAATTAACTGGGTCTATGACGCAAGAATAATCAACCATTGCTATTTTGTTTATAACTCACTGAACTAAGATTACATCAAGTTTTGTACATATGTTATATATACTTACCTCATTTGTTTGGGTAAAAAGGAACTAGACCAATCCTAATGTTTCTAATTTATATTGTGAATTTATCATAGTAAAACTTTACTTCTTCCTCAGTGTTCATAGTGGCATTAACAAAATAATGCCACATAACTAGTATTCATCAATGCCATAAATAGCCAATGTATTCTGAAACTTTTTGTATTGCTCTCAAGTCCATGCTGAATTTCAGGCCATTTTCATCACGGACTTGGGAGCAATACAAGAGGTTTCAAAATGCATTAGATATATATGGCATCGATGAAACACTAGGTATGTGGCATTATTTGGTTAATACTACAGGCAACACTAAGGAAGAAGTAAAGTTATACTATGAAAAACTTATGATAGAAATCAGAAAGAATGAAGTACCTTTGCCTAGTGATGATTAGGTAAGTATATATAACATATATATAATCTTATATAGATATGTGAATCTACTATATCCTATAAATCTAAAATTTTATAAATATTAAATTTTGAATTTAATAAATTGAATATGTTTTGATATATTACAAAACTTAAACATCTCATTTAAAGTGTGAATCCATCTCTTCATTTTTAGGTAAGATTTAATAACTTCTTCAACTCTTGCCCATGAGTATGTAATAGCTTGAGTTGGAGGGTTCAACCTCCAACCTCCGGTAAATTAACCTCCCCAGATCCCCCTGGTTATGTTGTTGTTGTTAGAAGATTTAAATTCCACAAAATAAATATTTACCTGTAACCATTCTTGTGCATAAGCATTCTTCTAAGCCAAGGGTCTACTGAAAAAACCTCTCTAACTCTAAGGTAAAGGTTAAGGTATGCTACATCCTACTATCTCCAAATTATACTTCTTGGTACGGGTGGCAAAATGAGTAAGTTATATATGGGTACCTATCTAGATTTATCCATTATAAATGAATTGGACACCCAACCCATTTAAGATGGACAAAAAATTGTTAAAGCTCATATTTCCCATTTAAAAATAGATTATATGGGTAAAAGAGAGTCATTCATAAAAGAAAGAAAAATGGTATTAATATTTTCCTTTTGTGTAGATAGTTTTTGTTTTGTTTTTTAAAATCAACTAGTGGGCTTAGCAGCCCATTTTATTAATAAGACAATTAAAGCTTACAATTTAGGTCTGCAGGGCCATACCATAAAACATGTAACGTCCCTAAAAAGTACCCGAAAATGTGCCTCGAAAGTGTCAGGAATCGTAATTTCCTCATATCTCAAAATCTGTGCACGATATCAAAAATTCAACTTCATATTCTTGTTCAAGAGGTCAAATTGAATAGGAAATGAGTCTAAATCTGAGTTTAAAGAAACTATAGCGAATTTTAAAATTTCAAAGTTTGACGAAAACAGTGGGCCTGTGCGTCATTGGTGTGTGTTTTTAGTGTAAGTTCGTCCAGCTTTTCTTTCATGGTCGAAGGTGTTTGGGTCTTGGGCCCAAGCCTTCCCATATGTGAAAATACCTATACTTAGCTATATTTTTCCATATCATACAAGACATTCCCCAATACTCACTCAAACACTTAGACTTATATTTCTCTCAAAATTCAAGTGCCAAAACCCTCTCCGGATCTTAAGAATTTCACTTAAACTTCAAGTTTCCATGTCCAATCTTCATCAAGATCCTCTCCAAAGATATGGTATGTGGGTTTCTTTCATGGATTCGTTTCACCCAGGATACCCAAGCTTCCAAGCTTCAAGAATCCATCTCCAATTTTTATCAAGATCATCTCCAAAGCTATGGTATGTGGGTTTCTTTCATGGATTCGTTTCACCCACGATACCCAAGCTTCCTTTCACCTAAAATTGCACGATTTAAAATTGATTTACTCATGGGTCTTACTTATTATGAATTTCATTTCATACTATGTTGGGGTTTATGAAATTGTGGCTATTTTGCTATGTTTTAGGGCATGAATCTAAGATCTATTGTAAGATTTGATGAAGGTTTTGATGTATATTGCTTGGGGGTTTTACAGGTATCTATTGATGGTTTTACATTGAATTTTATAGCATGATAACACTCTTGAATTGCATAGTTCTATACTAGCACTACACACCGCCCTAAATATTGAATAAAATGTCCAGTTATTGGTTCTTGAGGAATTGAAAGTCCAATACATGTCTTATGAGTTGAATGACTATATGGTGATAAAATGATGATGAAAAGGAATGTATGTATACAATGATGAAAAGAGTGTATATATATGATATTATCTCTACAGTGTTGGAGATGACCAAGCCTAGCTCGGGGGGTTGTAGGCCCAAGTAATCTATTGAGAGGTTGGTACCTAAATTGCCTAGCTCAGGGGGTGGTAGGCCCGAGTAACCTTTTTGGGGTTGGTACCTAGCAACCTTGATGGGGTTTGTACTCCATCAACCTCATAAAGGGGTTTATACCTCATGCACCTCTCCAAGTAGGTGGTAGGACTTGAATTGCACTGTAATGGTTACTTCTTACACTCGTATTGTGTTCTATATAAGCATGATTTTGCTTCAAGTATCATTTATACATGTCATATTGTTAGTATGCTATTTGTTACTTATGATTATACATTTTGCCTATAATGCGTATCTCTTATTGCATTGCATCCTATATACTTAGTATATTCAAATATACTAACGCATACTCTATG
>DF365382.1:9770-21930 GCA_000787875.1 Solanum virginianum
AGGAACTTACAATTCGATCTGTTGGATTAACTGTATTAACCTTTTTAAATATAACTACGGTATTGTTCCATCTACATAGAATAATTACATATATAATCCTTCTAAATCTAACCATGTTTATTAATCTCCATTTTTTGATTTGAAAAATAAAACATGGATACATATTTTATTAATTAACCAAATGTAAAGGCCTCTGAACAAATGGAAGTAAGAAACCAATGAAAATTTCTTATGAACTAAAGCTTGCCCATGAATTAAGTTTCTTATTCAGATACTTATGAATAATTTTTCCATTCGAAAGAAAAGGGAAAAAAAATGAATTTTGTGTTAGATTGTGGAATGTTTAGAAAGCCAAAAACAAGATAAAATTAATGGAGAAATTGAAATTGATAGTCTCAGAATAACATAACATAGTAACAACAAGATACAGACTCTCATTCCAGACACTAAATAAATGCATCCTCCTTGAGCCAAACTATTTAGAATTGGCTATATGAATTCCCTATATTAATTATTTTCTTCGAAAATAATATTTAAAGATATATTAGTTAGAGCTTTCTTTATAAATTTTTTAAAGCCATGAATCAACATATAAGTCATGAATTTAGCAAGATAACAAAATCTCTCTAATTACAAAGTCATATATAATCAATACAAATTAAAAAGAAAAGAGAAAGGGTTATATATACATGATCACATACGTACATGTACACACACATAGGCTGATTGAAGCCATGCATAAAAAACATAGAAATATTTGACTAAAATAATACACCTGCAAAAGTTAGCAATGATGAGCACATAGGGTGAGAATCACTTGTTTAATTTTCACCAATTTTTTTTCCAGCTTTTAGCTATTCAGATTGTTGATCAGAGAAAATAGGATAAAATCCTTTGTTTACCTGAATTGAAAGTAATACTTTCAAGTTTGTCATAGTAGTTCACTCATAAATCTTTTTAAGTTTAGGAGACTTACAAGTTTCTCCATATAGAAAGAGGATCAGTAACAGCTAAGATTCATATCACCGATCATTGAAGATCTTCACAAGATGGATGAATCCCTATGCTTCCACAACCAAGATATCTTAGGGATGACAAGCATGAACCCTAGCCGTCAACTAATATAGAAAAATTATTTTTTCCTAAATACATAATGATGTATTTATATACTAAGACTAAGGATAAGAGTTAAGGAGGAGGACAAACTATTGGGCTAACGGGCTAAACAACACCCCTTGTAAATGGACTCAACCCAATATATATTTCCAATATTTTATCTGATCCTATTTATTTTGATTTTTATAGTTTAAGAGAGGAGGATTAGTAAGGGTTAAAATCTTACCATGGTTAATTTTTAACCATAGTTAAATTTCTTAACTTTTTAAAAATTTGGATAACGAAATTTAATTTTGGACTTTATACATTGATAGCACGATAGTTCTTTTTCCTTTTATTTTTCTTCTTTATTTTAAATCACATGTTGAAAAAAGTTAAAATTTCTTACTATAATTACAAGTCCATAAATAGATAAGAAATCGTATTAGATTTCATCTTAATATTCTAATCTGGTAAACTTAGGGTCCATTTGGACATGATTTTCACATTTATATATACTAGTAGTTGGACACGTGCGTTGCACGTGTATATCCCAAGTGAATTTTTATAAATTTGTTAATTATTAAAAATTCTATGAAATTAGTATGCAATGAGTAATAAAATATAATAGTTACAAATAATTTTTAAAAACATTACAAATGACACAAAATAAGGGATATATATTAATATTTGAATTATATTTTAAACAATCAAGCATAAAAGTTTGAACTTTAGTTAGTAGTTACCAAACTTTCAATAACACCATAAATAATTAATTTAAGCCCAAATAAAATAAAATTTTAAAAGTCTACGAAAGGAAATACAAAAAAAAAATAAATAAATAAATACAATATCGGCATCCTTCTTAAGACTTCAATCATAACACTACAGATGGAAAAGAAATATAGAATCACTATATTATTTTTTGAGTGCTGTCGACTCCTTCTTTCATATTAAATCAAAATTCGACAACCTTGTCCATTGTGGCAAACTAAAGCATGAACTAAATAGTACAACAACCATATATATATATATATATTAACACCACACTGCTTTAACGATAGAATAAAATGGATAACTTTAGGTGTGGATCAGTGGAACCAAAAAGAGGATTTATATAGATAAAAATGGAAGAATACAAAATGATATCTTAAATTTTAAATTAAATATTTGGAGGTTATGAGTATGAAAGTATGAGAGTTATAGATATTAAGGATAATAATTGAATAGGTAATTAAATATGAGACATAAAAGTGAATATTTAAAAAAAATAAAAGATAAAATAATAAATAAATGAAAGAGTATAAATTTTATAATACCAAGTTAATATATTAAGCCTTCTTGTATGTTTATTTTTTTAAATGCAATGCATGTCACATTTATCACCTATTGAATTTAAAGAATTTTATAATATTATAACATATATTATTTGGGGTAATGAATTTAAAAAGACATAGAATTAATGGAGATTATTAAAAGTAAGTGCATGAGTTAAAGGCACAAGATTAATGGATGTTGTTAGACCTTAAGTCATGAAAATGAAAAGGTGTGAGTTATGAAGTTGATTTTTACAATAATAATATGATATGATTACTATTAAATATTTAGTTAATTAGATATATTTTATTAATTAAATATTTTATAATATTTTTATTTAGTATAGAAACAAAATCATAATCCAACTTTCAAGCTAGAATTTTTCCAAATCCATGCTAATCCATACACATTTTTAAAATAAAATAAACAACACCAAAGTTTGTACATGAAAAGTTACCCTAAGTTTCATTTGAACATATACACGCTCAAACATGATTGTGAAAATAGTTTGAGCCTGTCAAGTAACAAACTAAAGCTAAATTTAGCTACGTAATTAAGCACCATATATACATATATCACGAATCAATAAAATTGTGATGAATAATTTTGTTCCGTCCATCCGTCTAGAATATTAATTTTAAAATTGATATAATAAATTAAGGTATAACAGTTTTCAAATACTCTTTAATAAGAAGAAATTGTAGGGTTATTTCTATAATTATGATTTTAGTCTATTGTTTATTACTTTGTTTTTAAATTTTTGCTTTGTAAACGGATCAAGCTTATAGTATATGTTGAATTCAATGCAAGTCCTTTCAATTTCTTCATTAATATTTAGAATGTTATATACAAAATAATATAATTATTATTTAATAGTTAATTAAGTAAATACTTTATAAAATTTAATTTAATGTAGGGGTAAAATGGTAATTCAACTTTTAACTTTATTAATTCCCACTTTTAGTTTTACTAGTTCCTTGGACGCGTGCGTTGCACGTGTATCTCAAATAAATTTCTATAGATCTGTTAGAACAATCAAAATTCTAAGTAATAAATTATAACAATTACAAATAAATCTTTTAAAGTGTGACAAGAAACATGACCAAATGAGAAATGTGCTTGCGCGTATATAGAATCAAAGGTGAAAGATGATAAATTTTTTTTTATCTATACTTGAAATCTACAAATTTAAAGAGGAGAATCAAAAGGTAGAGGGCATGATAGGGAATTACTTGCATTGACAAATCCTATAATTTGCAAATTATGTACAAGGTAGTATGCGTGCATCATGTTTTTCTCAAGAATAAGATAATATAGTACTTTTTTCTGACAAAAGTAGAGACAAAGAATATACCAACAATACTTGTGTGAGCATTAAGCCAAGCAATTAGAAAGCAGAAATATTAGTTGTCAAACATGTTTGTTTCTTCACACATTATATAACATATATATAGTTCCTTCATTTAGTATGAAAAGATCAAAAGACAATGGAAATGAAAAGTTTTAGAAATTGGGAAGCACATAATTGATATATTAAATACAATAAATTAATATACTTTTACTTTGGCTAGAGATAACCAAATGACGATAGAGACTTTTGTTTAATAGGGAGGACATTGGCTTCTTTTTTTTAAAAATGTCACGACCCAACCTATGGGCCATGACTAGTACTCGATTGGGGCACTCAGACACAACTGCTAAACCAGAATCTAATTATAATAACTAACTCATTTACTGAAATTTCGGCAGAGTTTTCTTTGTTTTACTGACTATCCACATGCACACAGAAAACCTAAGTTGGCGGCCCGCTACTCTGTGCGTCTGTTCCTGCGGGCATGAAACGTAGCCCCCGAAGAAAGAGGGTCAGTACGAAATATGTACCGAATATGTAAAGCAGAAAGCACAAGTATAACGTCGGATAAATGAGCCGGGGCGAGCGAGGCCTAGCACCCACGTATCATAGTACAGAGAGGATATCATGCCGATAAGTGAGCCGAGGTGAACGACGCCCAGCACTAACGTGAGCCGGGGTGAACGAGGCTATTAGAACCCGTGTTTTGATGTATTGGAACCGTTATGAAGTTTGGGACTAATGTGTCATTTTTGGAAAATTCGGGACTAAAGTGACATTTTTGAAAAAGTTTGGGAACTCAAGTTGAATTTTCAAAACTTGGATTGTTAAGATTCGTATGTTTATAACTGTATCTCCGTATGTCTTTAGTTGACACAATTAGGAAAAATTTGGGGACCAAAGTGGAGATATCACAAAGTAAAGTCATGAAGACTAAAAAGAGTTGTCCCACTTGATTGTGTCCATTTCCCATTGGCACAAGTGTCATAGTGGACCAAGCCTTGCTTTTGTATGCATATATAGAGCCTTGTACAAGATTATTTTAGTTCTTCCAACACTTAGAATAAATCATAAAGAGCAAAGCAACCTGAAGCCACGGGTTGCTACAGTAGAAATTCAACAATTTGCAAATTTTGATTCTACAATTATTTTGACGCTTCAAGCTTGGTATATTGAGTTTTCTAAGTGGCGTGGAGGCATTGGTTGGTCAAGAAAATACTTAATTTTACGGCTATAATGATTTGGGTCTAGTAAGGGATTTAAAAAGTATGTGAATTTCTAGCTTTATTTTTGTAAATTAAAGGTTATATGTGTGTTGATGCATGTTAAATTGAAAGAAAATAGTGGAAAGATTGCATGTTTAGGAGAGTTGTGAATTGTGGAGTGGGAACCGAATTGGAGAGGTGTATGTAAGGAGTGTGATATTGTTTTGTAACTCTGAGATTGTGTTTAAATAACATGAATATGTTCATTGTGGGCTGAAAGAGGTATTGAGATGGTTTATATGTATATTTGAGGTTTGGTTGAAATTGGGGTCTATGTATGTAATTAAATGTTATGTCTAGTGTTGGAAGTATACGTTTGACGTTTAGTTGATGTAATTTAGTTCTTGAAGCTTAGAGGAGTGCTTGAAAATGATGTACATGTATATGAATAGTAAGCTACCCCATTTTTGTAATTGTGACGAAATGAGGTTCTATAGTGAATTTATGGTAATAATGACATTGGAAGTGCTTATTAATGTTGTTGTTGTTGTTGTTGTGTTGATTAATCGGAGCCGAGATGAATTCTCAGGGTGGTCTATTTTGAGGGGAAGTGCTGTCGAATTTTTATAAAATTAGGGGCAAATTTTGGATTTAAGGCCCGAAAAGGCTTTTAGCTAACCATTGGCGTTATTGCGATACGTTCTAGACGTTGGACATCCGGAAGCATAAATTGAATTGGCTTGGCTTAGGAGTAGTTTGGCGAAGGAATTACGGTATGTAAAACATCTTCTTTCGTTTGGCATTATTTAGTTAAACATAGATTGCGCTATGAACCTCAAACTTTCGCAAGATTTCTTCCATGATCTAGACAAGTGCACCTTCTATCTTGACATGCTTCAATGCCTTTGAAATTAGCTAATCGCTAACTGATAAATAATATCATGTTTGATAATGAATTAAAGCACTAGCCTGCACCAGTGACTTCTAAGGTGTTACTAAAAATACTCCTAGATTGTAATAATTCTGAATTAGCTGACCAACTGTCTATTATCAAGTTTTGTTGTCGGTATCCAAAGTCAAATTCACATGGCACATCCATCAGGGGTGAAGCTTTCTTTGTCAAGTCCTGGACAGATCTCTATAGGATTTGCAATATTTGATATATAATTGTGGAAAGTAATTAACTATGTATAGATTATCTCAAACTTTTTGGCGTTCTTACTCCCATCCTTGCTACTTGTGTAATATGTCTATTTCTATTATATGTATGAAACCTCTTATAATTGCTTACTCTAGTGAGAACAGCCTGCATGTTTTTTCTCTTCACTTGTCCAAAGGAAAAAAAATAATCAGTATTTTCTGTTAGACTTTGCTGCTTAAAAGTGCATATCTGTCACTAGGCTTACTTGGGTCTTTCATCGCTAAATAATCAGTATCGTTCTTCATTTTTGTGACACAAGTTTGTCCTCTATTTATATTTTGTTATCAGTAAGTTTAATGTGCATTACTTATGGAGTTATCTTTTTTTAGCTCACTGATAATCCTGCTCACTTGATTTATGCTCAAACCGCCTTTCTTATACAATCTTTATGAGGATGACTGAGGATCAAATATAATCATTTGAAGGACTTCTTATTGTACTTGGAGAGACCATTTCTTTTTATTTTGTGAAATATAGCTGAGTTAGTTTAATTGTCTGCTGTTGCAATATAGTCTGATTCAATTTTGTTTAATAGATGATAGATGGAGATCTAGAATGATTAGTCAGAGACTCAGAAGGTAAAAAGTGCTAATGGTTTTGCCATTACAAATTTTCTTAACTGGACGTCTGTTTTGTAAGAACCTTTATCAACATATCCTATTCTCATAGAAAGCTCAAGATGATTTAAAAATAGTTCCGAAATGCCTCGTAGGAATTTGTAATTTGAAAGCTTTGAAAGAATTTGCAATAGTTAGTATTCTGATTTAGAGAATGATTATTGTACTCATCGTTTGGATTTGTGATACTGATTGTATGCTTTGTGATATGCTCCGATGTTGTTATTATGCCTGGGCGCAACTTATTAAATTGGTCTAGTAAGGGATTTAAAAAGTATGTGAATTTCTAGCTTTATTTTTGTAGAATTGTTATTATGCCTGGGCGCAACTTATTAAATTAGAGCGGTCCAGAACTTATCCTTTGTGGACGCGACTCGTTAAATCCGAGAGGTCTAGTACATATCCTTTTATGGGCGTGACTCGTGATCTGAGAAGTCCAGTACATATCCTTTTATAGGCGTGACTCGTGATCCGAGCAGTCCAGAACATATCCTCATGTGGGCGTGACTCGTGTTCCGAGCAGTCCAAGATATATCTTTTGTGGACGTGACTCGTGATCCGAGCAGTCCAAAATATATCCTTGGTGGACATGACTCGTGATCTGAGCAGTCCAGGATATATTCTTGGGGGACGTGACTCGTAACCCGAGCGGTCCAACTTTTGTACTATGCTATTTCTGTGTTAGGATTTATGAGTATAAGGACGCCTAGCTCACTTATCCTATGTTTGATATGTGACGGGGATTTTGAAAATTTAAACTTTATGGTAAGATACTGTAGTATGGCACGAGTTTGGAGGTCACTGTCATTCTTGTACGTTATGCATAAATTTAGTATTTTAAAAAGAAATATTTTGATGTTTGCATATGCGTTTGACTTCCATACTTTCGTTTTGAATTATTACCCTGGTTTGTATTTTGGAAAGTAAGCATTTTAATATTTCGGTTATGTTTTAAATTGCTATGATTCAGTTTCAATTACTACCCTGACTTATATTCTGTACAATCTGTTTTACATATTCGGTACCTATTTTGTACTGACCCACTTTGCTTCGGGGGCTGCATTTCATGCCCGCAGATACTGACGTACAGAGTAGCGAGCCACCAGCTTAGGATCCCTAACTACCATTTGAAGTGCTCCTTTTGCTTCGGAGCAAACATTGGGTATATCCACTTATTTCTCTAGTTTGTATTTATGTACATTTGAGGGTATGACGGGGCCCTGTCCCGTCCTGTGATTCAGTCTATTTGTACAGAGGTCTGTGGATGCCTGTGCGTAAGGGTTAAGGTAGTTCATATGACTATTTATGTATGCTATGTGTTGTTGGGTGGTTTAACCGCAGCAGTGACCTTGTCGGCCCGCATATCTATATATATATGTGTGTGTGTCGTATGCTGAAAATTTTCTGTATTCAGGGTTTGGGTAATCCATAAAACAAAGGAAACTCTGCCAAAATTTCTGTAAATTAGTTAGCTACCATAATTGTGAATCTGGTTTAGTATTTGTGTTTAGGTGCCCCAATTGGGCACTAGTTAGGGCCCATGGGCTGGGTCGTGATAGAAGTCGTATCAGAGCGGTTAGTCCTCGGAGTGTCTATAGACCGTGTCTAGTAGAGTCCTGTTTATTGGTGTGTTGTGCACCACATCTATAAACGGGAGGCTACCAAACATTTAAGATGTTACTTTTCCTTCTGATCTTAGACCGTGCATTAGAGAGGTATTAGTAAGATAATCCCCCTTTTTGATAACATTATTTTGGATTAAGATATGCTTTCGAGAACGGCACTAGCTGCCCGGAGGGACAGGCCTACAGCAGTAGGTGGGGCCCGATAAGGTTGGGGAACTACTAGGGCTCGTGATCAGACGGCAGCCAAATTAGCTACCTCGATAGCTCCTGAGGTTCGAGTGTTAGAACCTCCAGCCCCTCCGCATGGTTCGTAGATTGGGGAGCTAAGACAGGCAGTCTAGTTATTGACCCAGTTAGTGGCAGGACAGGTCCATAGGCAAGGTACAGGCGGTGAGCAGGTAGCCCGCTGTGACATTTTGCCGGCTCGTGATTTCCTAGCATGCGGGCCATCAGAGTTTTTTGGATCCAAACCCACTGAGGACCCTCATTAGTTCGTGTGCCAGATGCAGCAGACCCAGCGATTGGTTGGTACATCCGAGACCGAATTAGTGGAGCTAGCCTCATATCAACTTCATGATGTAGCGGTCAATTAGTACGAGTCTTGGATATTGTCTAGAGGTGAGGGTGCCCCGCCAGCCGTTTGGGATGAATTCACCGGGGCATTTTTGGCTCACTTCCTACCCCAAGAGATCAGACGTGCCAAGGAGGATAGATTTTTGACGTTGAAACAGCGGGGTCTGTCGGTTCGAGAATATAGTTTGGAATTTGATTTATTTGCCCAATATGCACCCGCCCATGTTGCCAGTATAACAGATAGAATGCATCGATACATAGTGGGGTTGTACTCGTACTATGTCGATAGTTGTTTAGTGATAGCTGCCTAACCTGGTATGGATATTGTCCGCATTCAGGCCCATGCCCAAGGCATGGAGGACTATCGCAGAGGACACCAGATCGATAGAGATAGAGGTCAGCCCAAGAGGGCCAGGTCGTCCGTATCAACAAGGGATTTTTGGGATAGCCTGCCCCAGCAGGAGCAGAGTAGGTACTCTCCCCGGCCAGTACGGAGTACACCCCCGCTGATCTCTAGTAAGAGGACAGAGGAAGCAGGTTCGAGTTTCAGCAATCAGACGAGGCCGCTTAGACCTCGGTGTCTTTATTGCGAAAAATGACACGTTGGGGAGTGTTTTCATGCTATGGGCGTTTATTTCAGATGCGGTCAATAGGGCCACCAGGTGCGGGATTGTCCAGTTAGGAATGGAGTAGACAGGTTGGCTCAGCCGATCGGGTCAGTTGTTGGGTCCTCCTCAGCCTCGGTAGTAATGCTCCCTACGGGGCAAGGTATGTCAGTACCAGTAGGTCATGGCAGGGGTCGTGGTAGAGTCCCAAGTTCTAGCGTCCTTCATACCGCTCCTATGCTTTGGTCAGCCATCAGGATCAGGAGGTGTCGCCGAATGCGATTACAAGTATACTATTTATTGCTTTTGAGATGTGTATACATTAATAGATCTTGATTCTATATTGTTGTATGATTCTCATGGGGTGGTTAACTTCTTGATAGACTAGCGAGGTTTCTGTTACAGTACTATGGTAAGGTAGGATCGAGAAGGGATGACTTGGGAAATTTAGGATGCGATCATTCTAGCACTAACACACCGGATCCCATCAGAACTCCAAAGTTGAATATGCTTGGGGCGAGAGTAGTCCTAGGATGGAGTGCCCTCCCGTGAGACTAAAGAGCAAATGGAAAGGAACCTTCCCTTAAGTTGTCCACGGAGTTCGTAAGACAGGTTGACATTTGAGGATGAATGCTCTTAAGGGGCAGAGGATGTTAGAACCCGTATTTTGGCGTATTAGAACCGTTACGAAGTTTGGGACTAATGTGTCATTTTTAGAAAATTCGGAATGCTCTTAAGGGGGAGAGGATGTTAGAACCCGTATTTTGGTGTATTAGAACCGTTATGAAGTTTGGGACTAATGTGTCATTTTTGAAAAATTCGGAACTAAAGTGGTATTTTTGGAAATATTTGGGAACTCAAGTTGAATTTTCAAAACTTGAGTTGTTAAGATTCGTATGTTTTAACTGTATCTCCGTATGTCCTTAATTGACACAATTAGGAAAAATTTGGGGACCAAAGTGGAGATGTCACAAAGTAAAGTCTTGAAGACTAAAAAGAGTTGTCCCACTTGATTGTGTCCATTTCGCATTGGCACAAGTGTATGGTGGACCAAGCCTTGCTTTTATATACATATATAGAACCTTGTACAAGATTATTTTAGTTCTTCCAACACTTAGAATAAATCACAAAGAGCAAAAACAAAGAGTAAAGCAACCTGAAGCCACGGGTTGCTACAGTAGAAATTCAACAATTTGCAAATTTTGATTCTACAATTATTTTAACACTTCAAGCTTGGTATATTGAGTTTTCTCAGTGGCGTGGAGGCGTTGGTTGGTCAAGAAAACGCTTGGTTTACGGCTATAACGATTTGGGTCTACTATGGGGTTTAAAAGGTATGTGGATTTCTAGCTTTGTTTTTGTAAATCAAAGGTTATATGTGTGTTGATGCATGTTAAATTGAAAGAAAATAGTGAAAAGATTACATGTTTAGGAGAGTTGTGAATTATGGAGTGGGAACCTAATTGGAGAGGTGTATGTAAGTAGTGTGATATTGTTTTATAACTCTGAAATTGTATTTAAATAGCATGAATATGTTCATTGTGGGGTGAAAGAGGTATTGGGATGGTTTATATGTATATTTGAGGTTTGGTTGAAATTGGGGTCTATGTATGTAATTAAATGTTATGCCGTAGCGTTAAAAGTATACGTTTGACGTTTAGTTGATGTAATTTGGTTCTTGGAGCTTAGAGGAGTGCTTGAAAATGATGTACATGTATATGAATAGTAAGCTACCCTATTTTTGTAATTGTGATGAAATGAGGTTCTTTAGTTAATTTGTGGTAATAATGACATTAGAAGTACTTATTAATGTTGTTGTTGTTGTTGTGTTGATTAATTGGAACCGAGATGGATTCTGGGGGTGATCTATTTTAAAGGGAAGTGCTATCAAATTTTTATTAAATTAGGGGCAAATTTGGGATTTAAGGCCCAAAAAGGCTTTTAGCTAACCATTGGTGTTATTCCGATACGTTGTAGACGTTGCACATCCGGAAGTATAAATTGAATTGGGTTGGCATTGGGAGTAGTTTGGCGAAGGAATTACGGTATGTAAAACATCTTCTGTCGTTTGGAATGATTTAGTTAAACATAAATTGCGCTATGAACCTCAAATTTTGCAAGATTTCTTCCATGATCTAGACAAGTGCACCTTCTATCTTGACATGCTTCAATGCCTTTGAAATTAGCAAATCGCTAACTGATAAATAATATCATGTTTGATAATGAATTAAAGCACTGGCCTGCACCAGAGACTTCCAAGGTGTTACTGAAAATACTCCTAGATTGTAATAATTTTGAATTAGCTGACCAACTGTCTGTTATCAAGTTTTGTTGTCGGTATCCAAAGACAAATGCACTTGGCACATCCATCAGGGGTGAAGCTTTCTTCATCAAGTCCTGGACAGATCTCTGTAGGATTTGCAATATATGATATACAATTGTGGAAAGTAATTAACTATGTATAGATTATCCCAAACTTTTTGGCGTTCTTACTCCCATCCTTCCTACTTGTGTAATATGTCTGTTTCTATTCTGTGTATGAAGCCTCTTATGATTGCTTAATCTAGTGTG